>JAMFLL010000111.1:0-66106 GCA_027475725.1 Pythium rhizo-oryzae | reverse complement strand
TTCAGGGAGCCGCGCTGCCCCGACCCGCGGCCGAGCCCGGCGGCGGCCAGCGCGCCCGGCGCGAGCCCGTCATTGCTCCCGCGGCTCGCCGCGTCCTCGTTCGAGAGCACGCTCTCCTGCTGGCGCAGCGTGTTCTCCTTGGCGCTGCTGCGGTCGCCGCCGCTCGCCACGCTGCGGCGCTCCATGAGCATCGCGTGCGTGGTCTCGAGCGCCGTCACCCACCGCATCATCTCCTCGCGCGTCTTGGCGACAAACTTGTTCTGGTGCGTCGGCGTGCAGATCGAAAACTCCGAGCTCTTGGCCTCGTTCGCCGCGTAGACCACCTCCAGCGACGGGTGGTCCAGCGGAATCGTGCCGCGCGGCTCGCGGTCGCTCTTGCGCTTGTAGTAGAGCAGCGAGCCGGAGCCGTCGAGCGCGCAGAAGCGCTCGCGCACGCCGCGGAGCGACATGTTGCCGAACATTCCCTTATCGTTTGAGTGACTTGGGTGCTTCATGAGATGCCCGGAAATGAGCGGCATGGCGTTGGCAGTCTGGGTGTTCTGGGTGTTGTGGGCGTTCGCGTTCATGCGTGCGGCCTCCTTCGGTGCGGCCACCGGATGGTTCATGTTCGAATCCACAGACATCGCTTGCGACGCGTGCGACGCAGTCGAGAGCGAGCTCGATCGACTGTTGCTACGCTCGCGTCCATCTTGGAGCTGGAGGCGATCCATCGATGCACGGTTTGGAGCTTCCGTGGGCTGGAGTCGATCCATGGACCCACGGTCGAGCGAGGGACGTGGCGGCATAGGTGGCAGCGCCATAGACTCTCGGGTGACTTGTTGGTATTCGTCTTGGATAGCCTTGACTTCCTCCTTGAGCTGGAGTCGGCGACCGCTCAGCTCCTTCATCAGTTTCGTGTCCTTTGCACTTGCCGCTCGTGCGAGTTGCGTCACCGTGTCGTGCTGCGGGAATCAAAACATGTCACGTCAGCATACGAAAACCGCCGCATTAAGCAGACATGTGCACAACGCACCAAGTCTGCACGCATGGCCGAGAGTTTCTCCTGCAAAGAAGCCGTGTCACCGTTCTGAGTGGGCGGCATTGGTACATCCGAGTCCATCGACATTGACGATGACAGCGAGAAGCGACCAGATGATTGCGGCGACTCGTAAGCTGATAGTCTTCTGTCCATAACCGAGGACTGAACGCCGAATTCAATCTCGAACTTTTGAATCTCATCGAGCGTTTGGCGCAGCTCCTCCTTGAGTCCGGTTCGTCGAATCGAGAGGTTGTCCAGCTTCGCACGGTTCCCCTCCTTCGCTGCAGCGGCAAGTGCCGTGACAGTCTCATGCTAGATGATACCTTAACTGTTAGATCATTGCATGGCTGATAATGCTCCACTCACGCCAGACACGTACCAGGCTTTTTCGCAGGGCTTCGACCTTGACTTCAAGCGCGATGAGTTGTGGCGGCTTATCGCCGCTGATCAGATCATCCTCACGTCTCGCGGAAATGTCGACGCTTGTGAGTTGCTTTTTGAGCTGCAACAACTCAGATTCGTGTGTTCGGACCTGTTCCTCTTCTTCGTACAGATCCAGGTCGAGCTGGCGCCTTCGCTCGCGAATCCGCGTCAGAAGGACCTCACGTGCATTTTCAGAGTCGCGATCAAGCGAGCCGCGGTCGACCAGGGATCCCAAAAAGGCAGACGAAAACACATCGATCTCGTCGCGGCCATTGGCATCATCGAATCCCCCGCCATAGACATCGAGTTCCTTCTGTAAGGCATCGAACTCTTCGTCCAGCTTGGCGCGTTCTTGACGAAGTTCTTCGTTCTCCTTCATGATATCCATGACTTCGTTGTCGAGAGCTACGTTTCTTTCTTGCAATGCCGGGGTCTTCGCAACCTCAGGCGATGGTACTGCACCCGCCTCTTGCAGCTTTAGCTGCTCGATCATCTGGGTCAACGTGTCTGTTTCTTGAATGAGACCCTCCTTTTCCTTCTCCAACAAGGACTGGTACTCCGTCATTGCGGCCAGCTGTGTCGTCAAGATCTCGTCCTTCTTCTTTAGCTCCTGCTCACGCTTCTGCATGCGACGTTTGGAGACCTTCCAGACCTGCAAATGGAGCTCGTGCGAAACGAGCGCTTGTAGGTACTCCATTCGCAGATCGGTCTGTCGCATTCGGTTCTCGCGTGCTTCTTTCTCTTCTTCGGTCTCTTCAGGGGGTGCTTCCTCTTTGACTCGGCCCTACCATGGCAAGTCAGGTCTGTAAGCTCTTCAAACTTCAGCCCAACGCAACAGACATGGATAAACGTACCACAATCCCGCGTGAGATGTCAGCAAATTTGATCCGGAGCGGACGTGGCAGACGATTCACTCTGTCAAGTACGTCGTTGTATGTGCATCCGGTCAATGGGACGCCGTTGATAGCAGTCATTCGCATTCCAACTTGAAGTCGTCTGGACAGTACAAGCAAATGAGTCCATTGCAGCTCGTGAATGTCGTTTCCAGCAGTAAGGCACTCACTTTTCGGGCTTGACACTCCAGTTATAAATCTCTGCAGGACTTGCCATTCCGCTTCCAAGCTATCGCAACGCGACAAACGAACACAGAATGACCATCAATCAAACGATACCATCGTGCCGTCAGCGAATATCGGTAGCGTACCTTGTAGATTTCTGCGATGTGGACAAGAATGTCCGTAAACTGCTGCCCGGGCTCAGACGAGATCTGCTTGAGGTTGAGACCCAGTCGTCCATCCCCGAACGTCACTTCAATCTCGTGTACCCATTTGTACCCAATGTTCGTTTTCATCGGAGGTCGAAGCCACTGCGTCTGGCCGTATGGAGAGACATAGTACGTCTTGCCACCATGCGTCTTACTCGCTCGCGTCGACCATCCCTTGGGCAAAACGAGGATCTCCCCGGATTCGAGGACCTCCACTACCTCGCAAGCCATCCTACCATACGTCCAGCAATGACCCAATCAGAACCAGTGATGTACTACCCAACAGAAGATGGGTAACTACGTACATCGCCTTGATCTTCGTAATGACGTCCTCGATCTTCTCCTCTTTCGTGTCGGCAGGATTCGACGACTCGATCACCTCGGCGATCGTCGCGTGCTCCGCGTGCTCGTTCTCTTCAACCACCGTATGTTCGGATGCGGCCCCCTCCGTCGCGGCATCTCCATTCATCTCGCTGTGCTCCGCGCTCGAAACCGGCAGCTGCTCTGCGTTGGAAGGCGTCGACTCCTCCTCCGACGGCTCCACCACTTCCACGGCCGCAACCGATTCGGTCGTATCTTCCACTACCACCGCAGCGATCGCGCTGTCTGCGAGCGCCAGAGACTCGCTCAGCGGCGTCGACTCTTCCAGCGAGGCCGACGGCGTGTCGAGCGGCGTGCGCGCCGGCGGAGCCGCGACTGCTTCGCTCGCCGCCGCCACACTGGACTCGTCTGGACTCACGGGTTTCGCCTCCGGCTGCTTCACGGGCGGAGCGACCGGCGCCTGCTCGCCTGCGTCCACCATGTTTCTGGGCGTCTGCGGAAGCTCTGTGTCCCTCGGCCACGTGGGTGTCGTCGCGTGGTCCCAGGCTCCTCCTGCCCGACTCGCGCACTCTGCGAGGGAACCTCCCGGGGCGGCTTGATGCGACTTGCAGAGTTTGCGATGGCGGCCAACAAGCGTGGCGACATGGGGGGGGGGATATGTGAGGTTTTGGAGAAAAAACCTAATCGTGGCTACATGTTTCAGCCAATGGAACAGCTCGATCCCCAAGGAATCAGACTGGGTGTTGTTCACGGTGTGAAGCGGTCTCACTTCCCCCCATGACGGGCAATCATCAGCTGCGTCAAGGGCGCTGACGTCGTGATTCGCGAGATGAGTTGGGTGATGGGGAAGGCTCATGATGGTCAATGCCAACTGCAACTTGCATTTTTTTTTTTGAGAAACGCTGCACGAAAGTATCGACACTGCTCTGCAGGGTGACGACGTTCGCTATGTTCCATCTCCGTGAGCCACGATCAGAGTGTGTATCGTTAGGATTTTCTGAAAACTCGTGTTGGGTTGATTTCGTTGGATTCATCCTTCGCGACGAGGTTGGGCGCTGAACATTTGATGAAATGCATCTTCAATGACGAATGGTGGCGAAGCAGATCGTGCAGACAAATCCACGCACATGTGAGCGACAGTGACGGTTACACCGATGGGAAATCCATCAGGCAGTAGCCATCGCTGCACTCACTGCTATTCGTTTGGTCTTCGAGCGGGTCCTCGCTGCTCTTCTGATTCTCGTGCGGGGCGGGTACCATGACTGGGCGACGGAGGCGTGTCTCGCGAACAAAGTCACAGAGCGAGATCTTCTCGAGCTGTTCCTGCGTGAACTTGGACTTCGGACTCTTGAGCACCATCAGCTTCGTGTTCACGCGGCGGTTTGCCTCAGCTGTTGAGATCATCCACGTCGTTAGACAAGACACTTCGGAATCAATTTCACGATATGCGACCACTCACTGCGTGAGCGAACACCGTAGAATTGGCAAACACTGTGCACAATCAGGCGGTGGAAGGCCGAGTCTGCGAGAGGGATGCACAGTCGGACGTCCGTCTCACTGAACGTGCCAACCTCCATGGGCTGGACAAGCATCTCCTGGAGCGCTGCAGAGACTTCGATGTTCGACGGGACTTCACGCCACTGAAGAAGAGAGACAATGAGATCAGATCTGGAACTGCTCAGGCACTCTCGGGAACTAAGTACTTACCTGAATGAAGTGGAGGACAGCATACTCCACAGCTTCGATGAACGGGGCGAAAGAGGTGAACGAGCGCAACAGAAGGGTGCGGGCGCGCCGATCAATGCGTGCGAACATCTTCTCCGCCTCTGCAAGGAAGACAATACAACCTCACGGTCAGCCCACGAGGGTATTCTCGAATCTGTCTGACGATCATCACCGCACCATTCCAGTCATCTTTGCGCAAGAAGCGAGGTTGGTTTGACGGTTGGTTCTGTACGTGAACGCGACCCTTGCGGAACGCAGTTTGCAGCTCCTGGTTCTCGGGCTCTGCAAGCTTCTGGAAGTTGGATCTGAGATGCAACCCTCGGGTAAGCACCATGTGCGACCAAGACCGTAACACGCTTTTCGACGCACCTCCAATCCACGCTAATGGTCATGTGCTCCATCAAATCTTCGAGGCGAGTGGATGCCGTCTTGTTGCCGAAATGGTGGTCTGCGCAATGATCATGACGCCATCAATACATCGAGCACACACCACCTAAGCACTTGGACGTACCGTTGAACCAGCGCTGCTGCTTGCGCCCGCCAAGAGGGAGCTCATTTGGCTTGGCGAGATACGCTGGGGAGCGCATCGGGTGGATGTTGATCAGCCGCTTGCTCTTCTGCAGCGGCGACGGGTCGCCTCGCTTCTGAGGCGTCTTGGCCCGGCTCGAGCCGTTGCCGTTGCTCTTGGACCGCACGGGTTCTGTCACTGAAGAAGCCGCAGGCGCTGCCACTGCGTTCTGCAGCGGCGCGATGGGTCCTTCGCCCCACGCCATCTCGGCTTCGAGCTCGCTGCCGCAGAGCGACGCGACTTCGACGTCGGAATCGCTGGGCGCGATCGAGTGGACATCCTCATGCAGGTCGCTGAGACTGATCACGTCGGCCATGGTTTCTGATTGAAGTAGTGCTGCCGAGAGATGGACGAGAGGGATAGGGAGAGAGACAGAAGCTGACGCCGCGCGTGCGTGTGGACGCGAAGGGAAAGCTGTAGGTTGGGAGATGCCTTCTTGCCGCCGGTGGGGGATCGAATCTGTCACCGCAGCACGCCTTGGCAAGCGAAGGAAAGAACCACAGCGGGACACCAACAATGGGACCAACACTCACTTCCAAGCCCCTGTGAGAATTCTCACCCGTGAGAAAACATATCCATGTGGAAAATGGTCGATGAAAATCACGCCATGCACAATGTTTTAACCTTGATAAAGCATATCCCTTTTATATCCATGTATCATATGATTTGGATATGAGAGGTGTGTGGTCCGGCACACACCCCGAAGCTTCCTTGTGGGAAGAGCCACAACAAAGGAGAACGGCCGCTAAGTTCGTTTTTTGTCTTCGAACTTAATGCCGACCAGCTGGTGACCGACCGTGCGTCGTCGCTGGTGTTGGGCCGTGTTCCCCTTGCCCTAGTCCCCCAAACGTCCCTTACACCGAGCTTCGATCAACATCGTCAGCTTTTTTAGGCGTCGTTATGTGTCTTATGACATGGTCATCTGCTGTAGGCTATTTCGGCCACCGCGGGCAGTTTGACTTTGGGCGAGGAGGGGCTCCATCCCCGCCCAGCTGCATCAAAAGCGCCCGACGCACCGGCACTCCCAGGGCCGCCCTTCGCCGTGCGCGCGACTCACATCGACTCGGTCTCTCTCTCTGTCGTCCCCCGAACGCGACCTCGCCATGGACCGCAACACCATGGAGCTGACGCCCGAGGACGACGACCTGCTCAGCTACTTCCTCTCGGCGGACGTCGCGGCCGACCAGCTCACGCAGCCCAAGATTGAGCCCGTGTACGCGAGCGGTGGTGGCGTGAGCGAGTTCGCCTTCGCGCAGACCATGGGCATGGGCCAGGACGCGCGGTCCTTCGGGGGCGGCGCGTCGGCCCACGCGGGCTCCGTGACGAGCATGGGCTCCATGGGCAACTCGTTCCACCCGGCCGACATGTCGATGATGCGCCCGCCGCAGGACGACGACACGGCCAGCATGACAGCCTCGATGTCAGGACTCGACTCGGACGAGAAACGCCAGCGCAGGTACGGCAGATCGAGCAGTTTGATCGCTGTGGAATGATGTGGTGCACTTACGCATGTGGATTGATAGACTCGCACGGAACCGTGAGTCTGCTCGCCAGAGCCGCCGACGGAAGAAGCAGTACTTGGAGCTATTGGAAGAGAAGGTGCGTGCAACGGGCTGCTGTGTGGTGGGGAATGACACTGTAGTTAAGTGTGTGTGTTCGCAATCTTGCTATAAAGGTTTCCCAACTCACGGAAAGCATCGATGCGACCCGCGCGACTCATCTCGAGCGTGCCGACGAATCGCTCAATGCTGTGCGCACGGAGCTCCTCGCGTCGCTCGCAGAAGACCTAAAGACCAGCACTTCCGAGGTGCGTAGTGCGAATCTTTTCCAAATGGACAGCAAGTGTCTAACACCGGCGACTTGAATATTCACTAGGCGGAGGTGGCCGACAAGATCCGCAAGGGAGTGCAGCTCATCCAGGAGCGCTTCGGCCCGAACAGTGTGGTACGTTTTTGGGTCAGGACCACGATTTAGTGTGCATCGATGAAATCTCATGGGCCGGCGCTTGTGTCTGACGTGAAGGAACGAAACGCCGTCAAAGACTACAATTTCCGCCAGCTCGACAACTTGCTGTTGCCGCCGTACTGCCGCTTTTTGCTGTGGCTGAGTATCCAAGACGATGTCTTTTACGACGAAGCGAATGGTCTTGGCCCCAAGGCAGGCATTGACAACGGCGAGAAGCGCAAACTGCCGTCTATCGTGAAGAAGGATACGCTCTGGCAAACATTGATCGCGGACCTCGCGCTCACTTACGAGCAAGATGAGAAGCTCAAGTCGCTGTACAAGTATGTATACTGCGACTGCTGTGGCGTGATCTTTGTCTGTATGATCTAATCACACGTTTTGCAGGTCTGGGGACAGTAAGTCCAGCAAGTCGGAGCGTCGACGAGTGGCACTCGCAGTGGTACGGTGGTGCTTTTTGTTCTGCCGTGTGCATCTCCTATGTCTCCGACTAACGCAGTGACTCGCGAACACCACTTAGACATACCTGAGCAAGCTGAAGGACAGTCTGGAGGCTCGGGCAACGGAGGTCCAGCAGCAGACGGATGTCATCCACTCCATTCTCACACCAGAGCAGTCGCTGAACTACCTGCGGTGGGTGGACGTGAACCAGGACCGCTTGCCGGGCTATGTGGACAAGAGCGTCTCGTTGTCGCACAGCGGCGCCTCCGAGAGCGTGCAGAACATTTTGCGCAAGCCAGACCGCGAGCTCACGGTGGAGGACGTGACAGCGCTGCTGGGAGAGTTGTAGAAGTCACGTAGCGTTGGCCGCTTGCATGTTCATGTGGAAAGATGGGTTTGATAGGCAGATCTGGATCAATATCAGTTTTATGGGGTTTCAGCCATGTGGTCAGCTTAAACATCATAAAGTGATGGTCATTAGATATTGAAAGTATTATTTATTATCGCACTGGTGTCGGCGTCCCTCACTTCGGCTTTGACACGATGACGAAGGTCCTCCAAGAGCTCACCGCCGGCGCAACAACTTGGCCGACCGACGCGCTGCGCCACGCGAAGGAGGCGGTCGCGGAGATCCGCGCACTTCGCGACCGAGATGCCGCCCACCTCGTGCGCCGCGAAGCCCCCACCGATGAGGAGTTGGCGGCGTTCAACGGGTGGCTCGCTGATCAAACTGGTGTGTCAAAAGTAGTGGTCCGGCAAGCCGGCAGCCAGGGCAACGGATTGGTGGCAAAGGAAGATCTGTCGGAAGGAGACGCTTTCATTTCTATCCCCTATGGTGTCATCTTGGGCGCGGACGCTTCTCTCGGCCCCAAGGGGGACGCGACGCCCTGGAACCAGGTCGCACAAGACCCATTGCTCGCACGCTTCCCGAGTTGCCTTCTTGCGCTCCGAGTGCTCAGCGAGGCGTGCGCAGCGAGGGACAAGAAGCGCAAGAAGCCGTCGTTCTTCCATCCGTACATCGCAGTTCTGCCAGCGACGTTCGACATCCCGCTCTTCTACGATGTGTCCGATTTCGAGGAACTGGATGGCACCCCGCTATTTGAACCGGCCGTGAAGCTGTTGTACAACTCGATCAAGCAGTTCTTCTACTTGCGGCGCCTATGCCAGCAAGGTTGGCCCAAGTGCCCCATCCCAATCGAGCAGTTTACACTCTCCAATTACTTTTGGGCGATGGGAGTTGTGCTCACGCGACAGAACGACGTTGTCGTGGGGCCCAATGGTCGCGCGGTGATGGCGCTCATTCCAGGGTGGGACATGTGCAACCATGAAGCTGGCGAGCGAATCACTACGTTCTCGGATCCGTCCAAGCGCGTTGTGGTGTGCCACGCTAAACGGGCGTTCGCCAGGAATGAGCCTGTCACGATGTTCTACGGCCGGCGGACGAACGAGCAGCTTCTCCTTTACTCTGGCTTCGTCGACGATGGAAACGTTTGGAACCGTGCAACCGTCCACGTTCCTCTCGATGCGGGGTCGGACCCTCTTCTCAAGATCCGTCGCATGGTTATCCAGAAAGAGGCTGCGAAGGATCAGAGTGTGGTGCTCTCGGAGGAATCTCTGCAAATCCAAGTCGGAGCCGACGGATCGCTCGTGTCCTACGCCTCTTTGCGAGTGCTGCAAGTGTTGAGCATGACCAAGGAAAGCCTGACGAAGGCGCTTCGAAGCTCCACTTCGATTGGAGCTGACCAGATTTTCGAGTGGAGTGACGACGAGCGGCAGCAAGCCAAAGCGCTCTTCCAGGCAGCCTGTGATGCAACCACACATCAGCTCAAGTCGTTTGCCGCAAAACCCAAAAACAGCTTGCATGGGGTTTTATTCCGCAGCTACTTTGATTGCCAGCTCAGAGCTTTGGCGTCGGCTAAGCTGAACACGGTCGTGTTCGAGGCGCAGTAAGGTCCTCGATATAAAGAGAGGGAAGACAGAATTCAGAGGAAGGTTTTCTCGTGAGACAAATCGAGTCTATTGATCTATTCATCGCTTGGCATGCGGGCGATGGGAATCCGCAGAAAATCTTTCGCTGCAACAACCGCTTTCCGACCAAACGAGCCCTGCGCTTCGAGAGCGAGATGTTGTGTCGTACGCGTAAGTTGTTCATGAGGGGTCCAGTCACGAAATCGATGACTGAAATGGGTGATGGCGAGAAGCGTTGCGTTTAAACGCCGAGCAGTATACCCTGCCATCCTTGCCGTCGAGTGACCACGATGGACGGCCAGGGTTACCATATCGTGAGACAGAGTGGCTTCATGGACAAGCAGGTCGCAGTTCTGTCCGATGTCAAACATTCGGGAAGAATCAGCTGTGTCTCCGAGAATGACCACTTTTCGGCCTCGGATCGGTGGTCCTGTGACTTCATCAGGATGGATGACGTCGCCATTGGGCAGTGTCACCGGCTTCCCCTCCTTCAGTAATCGATACTCCGGGCCTGGTCGTAACCCGCGTGCCGTGAGTAGCGCTGGGCGCAGTTTGCCTGGCATTTCTCGTTCCTCCACAACATAACTGACAGAGTCCACGATCAATTATTTTGTGTCAAATCATCACGCGGCAAAGGAGGTAATGCATCCATCACTTACCCGAAACTGAGGATCGTGTGCTTCAGAGTCGCCGCTGTGACCTTGTGCGTATCGTCCTCAAACACTTTCCAAATGAGTCCATTGCCGTCCGATTCAGCGTGGATCATCTCTCGTCGCAGACACTATCATACCATGCCCACAAATCGTTAGACAAGACCGCATGGACGTTTCGATTTCGAATTCGGCACGTACCGGGTGCATCGGTGCCTTGCTCGCGTATTTCTCGAACGACGAAGCCTTCTCTATCATCTCAGGAGAGATCAATTCGTGCACGGTAATCTGGAGGTTCGTCAATCGCGTGCTGCTGGTCATGAATGCCGTGTTCAGGTACGTGAACAAGCCCACGGGTCCATAGACGGATATAGGGCGTGGCGCTCGCTTGCGCGTCCGTGGGTCCGTATACGCGTCGTTGTGGTTGTCCAACGTGCACAAAATACCAGGCAATCCGTAGATGTGGTCACCATGGAGATGCGTCACGAAGAACTTGTCGGTCGCCGGCACGCGGATGGTCGACTTCATGAGCTGCCGGAGCGACGCCTCGGCGCAGTCGAACATCCAGTTCCTCTTGTCCGTGCGCACGCACACGGCAGTCGGGTTGCGGCGCACGGATGGCGAGCCAGCGCTCGTGCCGAGAAACAGCACTTCAAAGCCGGTGAATGGGAGACCGCTCAAGTTGCCGTTGACGGTGTAGCGCTGGTGGCTGTTGTTGCACGACCGCAGCGGCACGGTCCCGAGCTGGAACTGGCGATCCGAGATCAGCTGCCGCATCGCCGCGCCGAGCGGCTTGCTCTCGAGACACTCGCGCGTCTGCCAGCGCGGCGCGCGCTTCTCGCTGTCTGGCAAGGTAGCAGCACCATCCTGTGCCTTGGACGAAGCCGCACGGTGGATAAGCCGCGCGCGGCCGTGCAGCGGCGCCGGCCGCCGCCGCGCGATCGCGCCGGTCGTCGCCATTGGCTTTGGCATTCCCAGAAGCAGGCCACAACGAAAGCCCGAAAATGATGTCCTGTACATCATTTACGTACTGAATCATGTGGGCTACACTGTTTACGGGCTTGGCAACCATCACTCTCGTCCACCCGCCTTCCCGCTTCTCCGACATTTTCGCGGGAAACCGAGAAGCGCGGGCCGAGCCAACGAGAGCGGCAACGCGGCAGCGCGGCAACGGGCGAATCGAATCGAATCGGCCTCCAGAGATGGCGGTGGACGTGGACACGAGCGCGCCGTCGTGCGAGGAGTTCGTCGACGGCTCGATCTTCCGCGTCAAGCTGCACAACTTCCTCACGTACACGGACGCCGAGTTCTACCCGGGCCCGCGGCTGAACCTCATCCTCGGGCCCAACGGCACGGGCAAGTCGTCGATCGTCTGCGCGCTCTGCGTGGGCCTCGCGGGCAGCACCAAGGTACGGAGATCGCGCGGGTCGACGATACGAGCGACAGGGGGTCGTTAACGTGCTGTGGCGGTGTGTGTGTGTGTGTTGTGCGATGGGGTCCATCTAGCTGCTCGGACGTGCCGACAAAGTCGGTCAGTTCGTGCGCCACGAGAAGGAAAATGGATACACCGAGGTACGTGTCCACTCCTGGGAAGTGTGCGTGGCGGAGTACGATCACTGACGCGTTCTGTTGGCGCCTAGATCGAGCTCTACTTTGAGAGCGGTAACCGCGTCATCCGACGGCAAATTTTCCGTGATAACAAGAGTCTGTGGTACTTGGACGGCCGCGAATCGACGCTGAAGAGCGTCACGGCGCTCATGGAATCGGCCAAGATCCAGATCGACAACCTTTGCCAGTTCTTGCCGCAGGACAAGGTCGGCGAGTTCTCGCGGATGAACCCTGTACAACTGCTGAAGGCCACCGAGACCGCGGTGTTGGATGGTGAGCTGGCGGCAACCCATGACCACATCATTGAGCTTCAGCGCGACATGCACGACAAAGAACATGTGCGTTTGCGGCGACCATCTCTCTTTCTCGTCAGGCGAGATCTCACTGGGTTTGTCTGCGGGTGTTTACAGCAACTGGAGTCTGCGCGAGCGTCCTTAGAGCTCAAAAAGAACGAGAATCGCCAGCGAGAGAAGGAAGTCGAGCGCATCATGGAGCACGAGTCGCGCATTGAAGAGGTAAGCAGAGCGCTGTTGCGGTGAGTACCACAATGAATACACGCTGACTGAGGGACGTGACTCTGAACTATTCTAGACCGAGTTGATGGAGAAGAAGTGCCTGTGGCTTGAGTTCGAAGAGATTAAGCGGGAGGTTGGAGAGCTGAAAGCAGAGAAACAGCGGTGCAAGGACGAGATGGAGGTGGGATATTGGAGTACATGTGGCCAACCGGCGCGGCCAGGTTGGCTGACAAATTCGTATCGTTGGCAAACTAGCATGCCAAGGAAGACCAGGTAACTCCGCTACAAGAGTTGCTCGACAAGGAGACGCTCAAGCTGGAAGAGGCAAAAGAAGAGTAAGTGGAGGTGTTTGTCTCTCACTTGGTTACGGTCTTGATTCATGTTCAAATCATGTGCAGACGGGCTAAAGCCGAGCAAACGAAGCGAGCTATCGAAGAGAAGTTGAAGCGTGAGAAGCAGCATGTGGGTAGAACTCGGCTTTTATTCTCCTTTGAATTTGCTCACTAATTCTGCATTCGACAGGTTGAGAATCTGGAGAACGCACAGGGCAAAACCGTGTCCGAAGTAGTGGAGCTTCGAAACCAGCACAACATGTCCAGACGGAAGCTTGAACGTCTCGAAGAAGAACTCAACAAGGTAAAGGGCTGCATATTTGGTATGTGATGTCCACATCCGGTCGGTCGGCTCACATGTATAATCCTGTATTCCAATTGCAGTGGAAAGCTGATCGTGAGGCGATGACGGACGAGTCCAAGCTCAAGCAAATGAAGGGTAAATTGGAGAAGGAGCAGCGCGACAAAGAGCTCGAGGTACGAGTGCTTACTGCTTTTTTGTTGTCGTCGTTGTTGGGGAGGGGGAGTTCGTAGAGACTGACAAGCATATTTTATGTGTAGCACGCTGAGATCGCCAGTAAGCGCGAAGCTGCGAGTCGAAAGGTACCCACATCGATCGATATCTGAGTTATTGTTCTCGTATATACGCGAGTACTGATATATCCTATGCGCAGTTGGGTGGTCTTGACCAAGATATTCGCAGAGGCGAGCAAAAGCTTCATCGCCTAGAAGATGAAGACGAACAGCGCCGTGCAGCACTCCAGAGAATTGACCCTGATGCTGTCCGTGCCGCTGAATGGGTCGTGAAGAACAAGCACAAGCTCCAACGGAAAGTGTGGGGGCCAGTTGCACTCGAGATGAAAGTGAACGAAGAACTTCACGCCAAATATGTTGAAGACACCCTGCCGAAGTGGGTCATGGGGGCTCTTGTTGTCGAGTGTCGAGAAGATTACAACACGCTGATCAACGAGCTCAACAACGAAAAGGACCCGCCTAACCAGCGTCTCAAGATCTCAATTGTGACTGTCCAAGACGGGCAGTGCAAACCATTCAACCGTCCGTTCTCGCCGCAGCAAATGGCTGAGTTCCGCGAGCAGTACGGGATCATGGGATATCTCGATGAGGTAAGCGATAGTGTTCACAAGTGTGGTGCAAATAGTTACTCACTCTTTATTGTAGCTTGTTACAGCACCTGACATCATCCATGAAGTCCTGCGTGTCCAGGGCGGCTTTCACTCCGTCTTAGTTGGCACCAACAGAACGGAGGACCTGATCAACCGAAACACCAACATGTTCTCAGTTTTCACCTCGGGGGATCGGAAGGCAGCGTTCGTGACTCCGTTCAAGAAATACGTGTCGTCCGTCTCGAAGTACGGAGATCGCAATGTCACCACCCGAACAAACGACTTGAAGAATGCAACTCTGTTGGCCGCATCTTCAACCAATGACGACGAAAAGGCCCAGCTGAAACAGATGCTCGACGAACTATCGTCTCAAGTGAGAGAGATCCAGCAAGAAATTGTTGAGCTCAAGGCTCAAGAGCGCCATTTCTCGGAATCACGAACGCAATCGTCGCAGAGAATCCAGGAAATCCGGTCGGAGTTGAAAGCAATGATGCGCCTCGACGAAAAGATCGCCGAAGGGGAGAACAAGGCATACAGTCTACGCAGCGAGCTCGCCAAAGATTTATCAGAGAAGGAGAACGCTATGGTCCGCAAGCTCAAGGGCCAAGCGTCGAAGCAGGCGAAGCACATTCAGGAGTGTCTCAAGCTAACGAAGGAGTTGCTTGTCATGACCGCGCAAGACGCGACCCTTGCACTCAAAGTCGGTGCGCAAGTGGTGCGAGTGGAGTTCATCACGAAGCATCTCCGTCGCGCTGAAGCCTCGATTCGTGACCTGCAAGAAGCTTTCAAGCGGGCGAAGGAGAACCTGATGGAGCTGGCGAAGAAGGCCATGAAGGCGAAGAAGAAAGCCGAGGAGGAGGCACCTCTCGATGAATACCAGGACGAGTTCGCCAAGATCTCGGACGACCTGGACGAGCTTCGTGGCTGTATCGAGAATAACAAAGCGTCACTGGACTGCTTCCGGGGAGACCGGAGTGTTCGAGAAATTTACCAGCGCATTTGCGCGGAGATCGAACGAGAAGAAGCAGACCTTCGAGAGCTTGAAGGCTTTGTACAGAACGGCGAGGACCAAGTCAACGGTATCAAGGATGCGTGGCACGCAAAGCTACGCGATGTTGTGGGCCAGATCGATGCATCGTTCAAGGAATTTTTCCGTGACATTGGATGCGTGGGCGAAATCGTCTTGGATGACTCCGACCCGGTAAGGAACTCAAAGTCGCTGTTTTGCCGGTGGATCTGTATTCTGATGCCTTTTGTTTCTTGCGGTCACAGGACATTTCCAAGTGGGGAGTTGAACGTCGCGCCCAGTTCCGAAAGAATACGAAGCTAACCACGATGACGGCTGAGGAACAGTCAGGCGGCGTAAGTACTGCTTATCTTATTTTCTGGTGGCGTGTCCGTCGTGACTAACATTTGTCCCTGTAGGAAAAATCTGTTGGTACGATCATGTACTTGATGGCGCTTCAGAGCCTCACCAAGTGTCCGTTCCGGGTCGTCGACGAGATCAACCAGGGCATGGATGTATACAACGAGCGGAAGGTGTTCCACCGCATCACGAAGTCATCGTGTGGCAGCAAGTTGCCCCAATACTTCCTCATCACCCCCAAGCTTATTACAGGCCTGAAGTATCATCGCGATACGAAGGTGATGATCATTCTAAATGGCTCGTGGAACAAGATCCGTCAAGAAGAATGGGACGTCAGTCGTTTTGTGGCTTGCAGCCGCGCCTTGCTTAAGCGATCGAACGAGAACGGTGACAACAATGAAAGTGGCAACAACCGAAAGCGATCCCGCATCAAGGCTGAAGCGCATTAAGGATTATATATGACGAGGTATAGTTTGATGTTTTGCTTTCTTGGTGTTTGTGTTGGTGCGCGCAATTGGTGGGGGGCTGTCTCGCTTTCTACTCTCTATATCTTAACACTTGGATGAGCGTCGATTGGCGGATCTGTTGTTGTCATCACGCATCTTGCGATCGCTCCGCTGGAGCTCTTCCAGTCTCAGCTTCTCCGCCTGCGCGAGCTCCAAGTTGCCCTGCCGCAGTGCTACCAGGTCTTCACGGTACCGGCAATCCGACGCGAGGGGCGTCTCGACTGGGCAGTGCGCGAACGCTGGCTCTGACTCGACGTGCCAGTACACCTTCCCGTCGCATTGTAAGTGCGTGAGCCACGAACCTTGGATCATCACGCTGTGGGACGACGCCGTGGGCTTGGTCGCGCCCTTCTTGGTGGACACGATGTGGCCCTTGATGTCGTCTGCCTGCGTCTTGCCAAAGAGGAAGCCGCCGCTGTTCGCGTCGAAATTGATTTCGCCGGCGAGCTCGTTACTTTCGTCGTGGAACTTGGCCAGCCCGGCGATCTCGACCACACGATCGCCGAAGAGAAGGCCGCTCATCTACATTCCCATGCGCGTGCAAAAGTTAGTTAGTGTGACTCTCGGATAACGAATTGGTGTTCTAGGTGCCTCGCACCTTGATCTGCGGCAGTGTGTAGGAGATGCACTGGCCGTCTTGGAAGCGAATCGTCGTGGTTCCAATCTGTCGAAGCAAAGAGCGAGTCGGTGAGCACCGACCGATAGGGGACAAGCTTCCCCACACTTTGGCTGTGCGGGTTCGGGGCAGGTGCCTACCTGGTGGTTGTAGATGGAGTTGCGGCTGGTGACCGACTCGAATTCGTACACGCCGCGGATCTCGTACAACCCGCGCGGCCCGCGCACGTGGAAGGCCGACTGCACGGGGTGGTGCGCCACGTGCTCCATGAAGATCTGCGTGCCGTCGGCGTACGTGGCCTCGTAGGTCTCGCCCAGGATCGGGTTGAAGGGCTTGAGCTGGCCCACGCAAAAGTGGAACCCGCCGACGACGAACGCCATCACGAGCTTCATGCGCTCGAGCGGGTCCCGCGACAGCGCCGCCTTCTTGAGCAGCGTCGGCGCGTAGTTCCAGCCGTCGGCCACGCGCTCGAGCAGCGTACGCGGCTCGAAGATGCGGATCGGCAGTGAGATGCGCACGGCGAGCTTGCCTGTGAGCAGCTGCGAGCCGACCTGCTTCATCACGTCCTTGAACACGCCCTGCTGCTTCTTGAGCGCTTCGTGGTCGAGAAACACGAGCCCGCCTTTCTTGTTGGGCTTGAAGGCAGCCATCCAGGCCAGGCGGTCCGCGAGCTGGTGCTGCGTCCACGTGTGGTCGTGGAGGTGGCGCGCATGGTCGTGCTCGTGCTGCTCCTCGGTGGTGCCGTCCAGTCGCGGCTGAGGATCGTTGTCATCGCCGTGCTCGCCCTCAGTTGCCTGTTGGTGCTGCGCGACGCCGATCGCTGCCTTCTTGGCCTCGTACGACGCCAGCGACGCGCGCGGCACGACGCTCTCGATGTGAAGGTGCACCTTGGACAGCGACAGCGCGGTCACCTCGTTCTCCATGATCGTCTAGGCGGTGACGGCTGCGGGAGATGAAAAGTGCCGTGTGGTTGGAACACTCGCGGCGTGGGTAATAGTGGACGGATAAGGAAGCGCAGACGGAGTCGGCGTGGGGGGGGGGGGGAGCAAGCAAGATGGTGGGCGAGCCCCAAGGTACGTGCGACGCTGTGCCAGTAATGCCTCTTTCTCAGACTGGACGCCACCCCACGCGTCTGATCCGAACGCTCGCGCACTCACGCGCGAAATCCCTCGGGGGTTCCGGACACAGCCGGACCGGATCTCCCCCGTGTGGCGATCGAGAGTCAGATCCGAACCCAGTCCAGGAGAGCTAATTTTGTGTTTCCATCCGGGACCCCAGCGAACCCACTGGTTTGGAGCAGCAGGCGGCCGCCGACAGAGCCTTCAAGTTGCGTGCTGTGGGGGCAGTGCCGTTGTTATTCGCGGTGGAGTTGAAGCGTACGACAGCACAATCTACGGAAAGGAGTCATGCTTGCAGCTGGCTACTGTCTCAGATGATCTGACGATCCTCGTCGTCGCATTGTGAGAGAAATGTAGCCATGTCGAGTCGACCAAGGGATCACATAAATTACGTACTGGAAAGATTGGATACGAAGGACGCTTTCTGTAGTACCAGCTACGAATCGCGATGGGAGAGAGAAGTTATAGAGGAGAGGAAGATGTGCCCTACGGCAGCCCAGGTCTCACACTGTGAGGTCTTCCATGTCCAGCGTCGACGAGCGATCGAGCGCGCTGTCGTCTGGTACACGGTAGCCACTAACGGGCGATCCGACGGTGGATGTGTCTTCTTCATCATCGGATCCATCTTCGGACGACTCGTTCTCGAGAAGCGATGTCATACCGATCGACGTGGCCGGGGTCCGATCGACCTGGAGGTTGTGCTGCGGATGGGTTGACACGAGTTTGTTCAGTGCCAAACGCATCACGACGATCGATCGTTCCTTCGCTGGGTCGGCTGCCCCTCGCTGCACAAGCATGAGAAACAAAGACATCTTACAACCTGCTTCAACTCCAATAATTGGCAGAACGTGCCAGTGGAACCTACCTGTTGAAGAATGCGCAGCACGTTCTCACCGCTTTGGATGGAAATGAGAAGCGCCTGGGAGAAGGCTGACATATCGATGTCCTCGAGTGAAACTCCATCCGACGAGACGAACTTGTTAATGTACACGTCGTGGACGATGAGTTCATCCATCAGTTCCGGGTACTGGTATCGGAACGAATCAGCAGCGATGAAATGATCAGGATTCCATCGCGGCCAGACGTGGGACTTCGCGGCTGTCTTGACCTTCGCGAGCTCAACAGCCAACGTGTCGGCTAATCGCTTCCGCATGTTTGAGGTCCAGATCAAAGTCGACGAGCAAATGTCCTCCTTGGCCTGGAGCCTTAACACAAATCGCACAGGCGAGATGCGCAAGATCTACAAAACAACGAAGTTAGAACCTGGAGAAATTGCTGCAAAAATGCATGTTGCTTTGTACGAACCCGGACGAAACTCGGTGTGAGCAGTTGCTTCAGAACCTGCACCGGCCCGACCATTTCCACACCTTCGCTATCGCACAGGCATGACTGCAATGTTGCTGCAGCAGCTCGAACAGCGGCAGCAGCAGGTGGAAGGGACAAGAGGATGGCTCGTTGTTTCTCGTCCTCTTCATCCGAGAGAGTAGCGTTGTTCGAATCATCCCCCTTCGCGGAGCGAGAAGTCATTGGAGGTTCAAGCAGCGTGCTTCCAATCGGGCAGAATGCACATACATCGATCAGCTGCAGCAGACCACCGGCACCAACCATAACACTAGACAACTCGTCGTGTTGGCAAAGCTTGGACATGCAAAGCAGACAGGTTGCAGCTGCTTCAGCGGAGTACGTTGTGATGTTTTGCTTCGACGACAGCTCCAAGAGAGCAGACATCACGTTGGGGTTCCTTTTGAGGGCCTGGACGCCCTCTTCCTCCACTGAAAGCGTCGTCAAGAGGTCTGTCACACGACTCAGAAGAATACGCGCCACATTTAACGTCGAGGGGTCTGGGTTGGCTTTCAGTAGCCGTTGATACACAGGGTTCATCATTTTCTCAAGCGCTTCGGCAATCGTGGCAAGACCAAAATCGGCAAGAAACTTGCGACATATGGATGCGTTCGCACTCTTGTCCTCTGGAAGATGGAGTAAGGCGATCATGAGTTCAATCGCCAGGCTGCCTCGGACTTGATCGGTGTCACCCAGAAGAGAGCGACGAAGCGGTAACAGCAGTGTCTCGAACCACTCATTCTTTACTTCCACTGCAGCACAACTTGTCGGCAGTATTCGCAACAGGGCCTTGAGAATGAGCTCTTGAATTTCCCACGGCTCCACAGAAGCATTACTCGAGCGCGCAGAAGTTCCTTGATACGCATCCGATGCACCGAACACCGACCGTGTGCGGGAAAATTCGGTCAGTCGGACGAACAGCGCGTCGATAAGAGCCCGGAACATTTCACCAGTCCACTCGTTCAAGAACTCTCCATCACCTTCAACGTAGGAGCGCAAGAAAATGTTGCCCACAAATATTTCGTCGCCGATGGTTTCGCTGGTACCTTCGTCACTGTCTCCGTCCACACCAACCATAACGGCATCATACTCTTCCGCTTGGTTATTGGCACCCGCCGAAGCCACGAATTTGCGTTTCAGATATCTGAACAGCTTGGCTCGTTGCCGGCGCCCCCACCACACATCAGCTGAGCGCTTTTCCTCAGCGTTGAAGACCTCACAAAACAATGCCGGGTCGCATGACGCAAGTAGCGAACCGATACCGCACCCATCAAACCCAACCGCTTCGTCGAGAAGAGCCTTGAACTCGGACTTAACTAGTTTCTCTCGGTTAATATCCGATGATTTTCGGTTGTACGTTGCCGCTGAAGACTTCGGTGGCGATGAAGCTGGAGTAGTGCTGTAGTTCTCTTTGAGAAACTCAGCTGCGGCAACTGACATGCCTCTTCCGTTCGGATCGCAGCAAGCGACCAGAGCATACACCAGAGCAATTGACTTCCAATTTGCATCAACAGACGCCTTCGATGACGAGTGGCTGTGCCCTGGAGAAGTGAGTCCGCTTGGTGAAGAATGGGAGATCACCGCGGTACTTGCATCGAGCATAGCGAGCTGTTTTAACATCGTGAGGATCCGTCCAATCGTGACGTGATCAAGGGTTTCCACTGCGAGTAGCCGACAGATAAAAACCCTCTTCGGTCGAATGATCTGAAGCGTAAATTTGAAGCGTCGAATGATGGCTTGCAGAACGCTCACGCCGGCTCGTACCAATCCATCGCTGCCGTTACGAATATGAACTTCCTCTTCGTCGAAATCAAACGCGGGGTCCATATCATCTTCCACATTGCTCTTCACAGTGCGGGAGCTCGATGATCTCGACAGACCACTAATGAGTGTTGAGTCGCAGAGAACTTCGACGACTGCTGTCGCAATGAGCACACTGACTTGATGCAAACTCTCCGACGGGGCGTTTCGGGTGGTCATGATTGCTGTGCTCAACAACAAAAAGCACTCGCGAATGAAAGCCGGGGAATACTTTGAATGGTGATGCAGCAACTCGAGCACATGACGAATCGGAAGTTGCCCATTTAGCACCATAGCGTATCGGCGAATAGTCAACCGAAGACACCGCAAGCACTGAATCCTCCAAGTCTCGTTGGTTTCCACCGCAAGGCGATCTGAGAGATGCCAGGCTAATACCAGCGGTTCAAGTACTTCGAACGAGTTGGAGAGGTCAGCCAGCATAGGGATTAAGTAGTCGATGAAATACCCATTCACGACGAGTTCTTTCTGAATCGAGTGATACTCCACGAAGAACATCTCGTGATCCCAACGCACGATGCTGGTTGCATTACTTGCATTGGCAGCCTTCTTCAGCATCTCAAGCTTCTCGATCTCCGCGTGCAGTGCTTGCCGTAATTCTTCTTGCATGGCGCTTCGCCACACCAAATCAGGCCGCTCATGAGTGTCCTGGACCGATTCCATGATGTTCTTCCAGTCCTCGCCTTGTGACCGAGCATCTTGAAGCCATTTTTCAAAGGCGCTACCATTTCCTCCAATCTGCTTGGATGCACCCGTGGCAAGAGAGCCACCACGGATTCGCTTGCTTTCCATCGACCGAAGTTCAAAATCGAACGTGAATGTCGGCAATGACCGATTCTGGCGATTGTTCTTGAGCAGCGATGACGCTGTGTGCCGAGAGATGAGATCGGCTCGATTCTCTTGCGGGATGAAGAGTTCGACAGGCATGATTCGGCTGATCACTTTCTTGGAACGAGTGTTACCAGCGCAGAACATTTCAACGAGCTCGGTAAACTTCTCCTGAAGAGCACGTGCGGAATTGGTCGGTGTGAGATCTCCCCCTCCATCCGACCCACTGCTGCTCTCTCGACTGCCCTTGCTGCTGCTAAAGCTCTTTTTACGTTCCTTCACAGCTACCGACAATGCATATAAAAGCGCACCGTATTCTCGTGCCGATTCTTGCAGCTCGTGGACTTGCTCCAAGTCAATGCTGAAAAACAGCTCCTTCACGAGATCCATTGCAAAGTCTTGGATGAACTTGTCTGAATGATGGCACAAGTCGAGCAGCGAGATTCTTGCATTGAGCAGTGCGTTGACAGCTTGGGTCATAGTCGACGCATCAGTCGTGTGTTTGCGCGTCACCAAAGCCGAGTGGAACAGCTCGAGGACTAGAGTCAGCACGCTTTCTCTCTCTTGTTGCGCACTGGCAACTGTAGCACTGCTGTGATCCACAAGCAATGACCGCAGGACATCGTACCCGCCGCAGTCCGCAAAGTTACGGCGATTAAGGGACTCCCACTTGTCAGATTTCTCGGTCGTTTCAGCATTTGGACATACGCCTGTTAAGCTGAGCAGCACCTGCAGCGCGGCCTTTGCGAGTGTCGGCGATAGCAACTTCACGACAGTACCCAAAATGGTCAGGAGGCCACCGCTCATTTCCACGTGGCATCACAGGAGGACAGCAACGTACAAGGCAGTTGAGGAATGGCTTCATCGTGCACTTCGCGCCCAGTCGATAGAGCTCTCGCCACAGGAGCACACGCTTGAAGCTTGTCAGCGTCAACTCAATCTACAGCATACAACCCGTCCATCAGCGCTCGTTGCCCTGCGTGCTTGGGAAGTGCGACACCGGCAACGCACCAGATCCTCATTCGAATTCTTCTCCGTGCGCTCGGTCGCGTGCTGCAGCAGCGCGTGCATCACCAAGAAGAGCTTGCTTTCTTTCACGTCCAGTGGGCCGCCCGCGTTGTCGTCAGTGGCTGCCGCTGCCGTGGCGGCATCCAGCGGAAACATCTTGCAGAACGCCTGCAGCGCCGCAACGATCGCGCCCTTGTCGGCCGAGCCGCCGCCAGCGGCGGTGGGCTTGATGTTCACGACGTCGCGGATAGCATTGCGCTGTTCGATGGAGCCGGCCTGCCCCATGACGGCGCAAAACCAATCGCCACAATGCGACTTTCCGCGGCTTTCTCTGTGTCGCGAGCTTCTCCTCTCCGGACGCTGAGAACGCCACGATGCGGAGAGCGGGGGAGCCGCTGGATCGCCTGATGCTAGGCGCAGGTGACGAGGGAGGTCTGGAGCAGTCCGGAATCCCCCAGGCAAGCGCGAGTGGGAGGCAAGCGGCCGACGTCGCGCGCGTGTGCGTCGCCGGTTTCCCTTGGCCCGCTGTGCCGTTGCTTTCCCTTTTTTGGGACTGGAACCGATCCCAGCGATGGGTTTCAGCACCCTCAAGAATGCACCACGAGTGGTCGAAATGGGTGAAACGACGGTCAGTGAACAGTCCAAAAATGTCTGAAATATGCCTTTATGAAGGGAAATTGAAATGCAAATATGCAGACCAACGTAACTTGGGTAATCCATTAATCATATTATAGAGGTGCTGACTGAGACTGATTTGTCCTCGAACCACATCAGGCGAAGCATGATGAAATTGGACAAAACGAAACGACGTGTGGTTATCAAAGCACAGAATATCAACCCGGCTTGTTCTACTATGGTCCGGGAATAGACGTGCGGTTATGAAGCCGACTCAGCGCTGACGGGTGCCGCTGCCGCTGCTGGCGGCGGTGAGGGCGTCGCCGTGGCGCTAGTGGCTGCGAACTCCTTGACGTACTCGAGCCGCGTCTCGTCGTCCATGACGAGGTACATCTCGGCCTCGCCAGCGACTCGTGTGAAGTGGCGAACGAGTCGCAGCCGCGTCTGCGGGTCCAGCACGCCCTTGAAGTGCTGCACCATGTGCGTTGCCGCGGCCTGCGCCATGGAGAACACTTGCGGCGGAACCGCTACTGCTGCCGCAGCAGTGGGCGGTACGGTGGTGCTGGCAATGCTGGACGTCGTGACAGCGTCGACGGCCGTGGCCACGGGGGCACTTGACGACAGCTCGGCGGCGCTGGATGCTGCTGGGACGGGAACACTTGCCATCTCGCCCAGGCCGAGCAGCAAGTCACTCGCAGCAGCGGGCCGTGCAACAGTTTGTTCGACTACCGGTACCTGTGGCTTCTCCTCCAACTCGCTCGCATCGGGCGCGGCTGCCCCCTCCTCAGCGGCTGCTTCTTCTGCCGGCGAAGCTGACATAGCTGGGCCAGCCCCTGGTGGAGGCGGTGGCTGGAGCGACATTGCAATCGCTGCGGGATCACTGCTGCTAGCACCCATGTCGTCGTCTTCGACGTGCGTCAGCGCAGCATGGGCCTCCTCCGCCGCGGCAAGTGAGGCTTGCGCAGCCGCCACCGCAGATGCATGCTGTGCCAGCGCGGCTTCGGCCGCGCCACGAGCGTTCACATCCACGGGCATCATCGCGGCGATGGCCATCTCGTCGTGGAGGTTCGAGACCGCCTCGGCGCGGCCCGTTGGCCCGCACGGCAGACCGTACCGCCGGCAAAAGCGGTAGAACCAGCCGGACGACGCCTTGAAGCCGTCCATGGTGTCGTACTGCGCCGCGAGCGCGCGCGCCTTCTCCCGCACGCGCGCGGGCGCGAGGTCGACGCCCTGCTTGGTCATGTCGACGACCCACTCGTAGAGCTCGGCGTCGAACTGCGCGTTGCGCACGGCCTGGCCGCGCTGGCGGCTGTCGCGCGAGGCCGCGACGCCGTGCGCGTAGCGCTCCTCGATCTTGGACGCATTCGCCTGCGCGCGCCACTTGCGGATGGTCGACTCGTTCACGCAGTACTTGGCCGCGAGCTCCACGTGCTTGATGCGCGGGTTCTGCCGCGTCAGCGCGATGATCTCCAGGCGCTCCTTGTCCGTCAGGCGCCGGCCCTTGCCCTGTTTGCCCATGCTGTTCGCCCAACGGAACGCCGCGCTCCCTCCAAAAACCTCTTTGCCGCTTTGGCGGCCCCGTTTCTTGGGGGGAACACCCCCCGCCTCGGTGGAGTCGGTTTTTACCGCGACAAACCTTCGTTATAGAGTACACATATCGATCAACAAAGGTTTATCGTTCGATTGGCAGTAAATATTTCAGAACGTTGTTGATTGGTCATAAATGCGAGCTAGAGGGCCAGATTTGCGTTTTGTATGAGGAGCCCAAGTCGCCCGCCCCGTCCGAGCGGAAGAGCTGTTCAGGAGGAGACAGAGCCGAGCCGCGACCGACGAAGGAGCAGAGGGGGGCCGCACCAACTCGAGCGAAGAGCGACACCCGCCCGCAGCCCAGCGCAGCCACGCACGCGCCGCCCCGACCGCCCCGCTCCTCGCAAGGCGCACGATGAACCGCCAGACGCTGGCCGACGCCACGAGCCTCCACGATGCGGCCGTGCCCATCTACCTCATGCAGGAGATCGCCAGTACGGAGGTCCGTCCCGCGCCACGCGCACGCCCAGTCGCTCACACGTGTCTGTTGTGCTCTGCTAGATGGCACCAAGGCGAGCGAGCGCGACGCCGAGAAGACGGCCGACTTCCTGCTCGGCCGACTCGCCAAGACCAATCTGATTGTCAAGCTCAAGGCGCTGCAGATCATTGCGGTAGGGCGCGCCACCGTGCTGCATGTGTTCTCATAACCACGCACGCGTCTAACCCCATGGTGCTCAGTTCTGTATCCGCGAGGGCGACCCCGTCTTTGCGGAGGTGATGCGCGAGGAGGAGGCCGAGATCCAGGCGTATCTGCGTACGTTGTTGAAGCTGGTGCGAATCTGAGTAGGATCGCTCGCGACTAATCAGTGGTGGGACGATTTGGTCGCTCTGCGTGTTTGTAGAGTACTCGGGGCCCCCGGACCCGGTCATGGGCGACGAGCGGTATCGCCGCGTTCGTGTCGCGTCGCAGGAAGTGCTCGTGTGCCTGAACGACGGATGTCTGCCGCGCCGCAACGATGCTCCACCCGCACCGGCCAATGCTGGCCCGTGGGGCGCGTCAGCACCGGGACAGCAGCAGCAGCAGCAACAACAACAACAGCCTGCGCAGTACGGCGGTGCCCCCAACGCGTATGGTCAACCAGGAGGTTACGGCGGCCCCAGTGGTGGTGCGTCCGCCCAGCCCTCGGGGTCATGGGGGAGCCACTCGGCAGGCGGTGGTTCCCGTCCTGCACCGTACTCTGATAGCCCCGCTGGTGGTCCGTCGTATGGAGGCCCCGGCGGCTATGGAGGACCTCAGCAAGGCCAGGATCAACACAACCCTGGTTACGGTGGCAGTGGGGGCTACGGTAATGACTCGAGCCAGCAGCAGCACCAGCAACACCAGCAGCATCAATCCCATGGTCTTGGTTCGTGGTCAAGCCCCGCACCGTCGGTGCCCTCCTACGGCGCCGCTCCTAAGGCGCCTAGTGGAGGCATGTGGAGCAGCTCTGGCTACCAGAAGAGCGCGGCTCCGCCGCCGACGTATACAGGTGGTTCTTCGTTCTCGTCACGGGACAACCGCCCGACGGTTCTCGTCGGCCACAACCTCAACTTCCCGAAGCCGGTGTCGCACGGTAACAGCAGCCTGATTGGCGGCGTCGGTGGCACGAGCAGCGGCACCTATGGTGGCCCGGGTGGCGGCGGTGGATACGGTGGGCCGTCCGGTGGCGCGTATGGCGGCCAAGGCGCCGGGGGTTTCGGTGGTAATAGCGGCGGTTTTGGCGGCAGTAGCGGAGGCTTTGGCGGTAGCAGCGGAGGCTTTGGCGGCAACAGCGGAGGCTTCGGCGCCAGCAGCGGTTCCAGCATGGGCGGCTTTGGTGGCGCGTCATCGCGGCAAACACCGTCGTACATTGAGAATATGAACCGCATGCTGAGCAATCCTTCCGGCACCGGTTTCAGCGGTGGCGGCGGTGGTATGCACGGCGCGAACGCCGGGCCGTCCACGAAGATCGGCAAGGCGGTGGTTAGCCTCAAGAAGATTGGCGTGGAAGCCAAGGATCGGTGGGACCGACGCAACATGGACAAGTCGATCGGCGCCTCGCTCGCGGACCACGACGAACTGAATGCCGGGCCGACGGTGATGGACCGCGGTTACTTCCAGCCGCACTCACAGCAAGTCACGGGCGGCAAAGATACCAGCGGGTACGATTACTCTGTACATTTTGCTTGCGCTACTGAAGTCTAACATGCTTACTTTTGTTGCGTTGTCACAGTGCCTACGAGCGCGGTCTCATCGACAGCCTGTGCGAGTCCGCTGGACTTGCCCGCGCCCCACCGGCAGATGCGCTCAAGCGGTTTGTGGAGCTCGCGCAGACGCTGGATGTCCAGACCATTGGCGACATTTTGCTCGACAAGCTCGAAGATTCAGTGTGGCAAGTGCGGTTGAAGGCGCTCCACGTCGTGCTCGCCCTGTTGGAATCCCCGGGATCGGCCCCGTACATGGAGCTCTTCGAAGACAATGCTGGTGTGCTCGAAGAGGTACGAAAGGCCCCTTGCTTCGACGATGAATGCCTGTACTCGAATGCTAATGTTGGTGTACCTTTGTTCGTGCTAGCTTCGAGAGGACGCCAAGCCCACAGTTGCTCAAAAGGCGCTGCAGGTGATGCGCGTGCTGGGACTCGCTGACGAGTCCACTCCAGAGCCGCCCAAGCGGGCGACTGCTCGCTCGACGCCTACGCGATCGGCTCCTCCCCAACAGAGCGGCGGTGGTGACGTCGACTTTTTGGGTTTTGACTCTCTCAGCATCAACGCCGCTTCTCAGCAGGCACCGGCTGCGCCCAACATTTACGCCACGCCGCCGACCGCTGCTCGCCAAGCACCGCCGCCCCCGGAGATCTCGGTGCGTCAGGTCTTACAGCATCGCTATCTGATAGGGAGTGGGAGGACTGATATTGGCTGGCTGTGTCTTTAGCTTCTGGATGGTTTCGACCCGGTGCCTCAGCAACCGAATGCCCAGTATCACCAACAGCAACAGCAGCAGGCGCCACCGCCCCAGTACGGCGATCTGCTCTTGCAGTCACCGCAGCGGCAGGCCCCCGCGGACGACCGGTCCAAGGCGCTGAGCAACTTTGGCAAGGACCTCTTCACCATCGCCAACTCGCCGCGCAGCAGCGGCAATGGCGAGGCACCGAATGCCGAGCGCTCGGCGTTCAACTTTATGTAGAGTACAGTATGCCACTACGGTTAGCATTTCGACGGTAGAGAGAACTCCGGGGGCTGTCAGTGATGTCCTCCCGAATCGCAGTTCGCGTCGCGACGGCCACTACGCGGGTCCACACGCATAATACAGCACAGACTGGAATGGTGCACTCACGGATTGAAGGTGTCGGTGTCCCTGTAAGGTGGAAAAGAGAATCCGTCTATTTTGTGAATAGGAAAAAAAGGGGAGATAATGCAGTGGCGGCAATCCGCCAGTTGTGCATTCTAGGCGATGAGGCGAAGCGATCGTCCGGGTGAGGGAGGGAGTCGCGGACACAGAGTTCCGCGACCCCTTCACCCCCAGTTTCAAAACGCACTTGTTCTAGAGGTCGTTCTACTCGACCTTCTTCAGCTTCTTCTCATCTTCCTCGGCAGCGTGCTGCTGAGCGAACTGCTCAATGCACGAGACGGCGAAGTACCCGATGAACAGCACCATGACGGCCGAGCCGATCTGCGAGATGAGACCACCGCTGCCACCCGACTTGGCGGCAGCGCCGGCGGCGTGCTCAACCGTGGCCTTGGCGCGCGCCGAGTGGAACTTCTCACGGCACTCGAGCAGGAACTCGCTCACGCGCGCGTCGAGCTTCCAGGCCGCGGGCGACACGCTCGCGATGAACGCCTCGACCTGCTTCATGTGCGCGTCCGTGAAGATCGTGATGAAGAACGCGGACTGCAAGTTGACCTTGATCAGCGCCTTGCCGATGAGCGTGGCGCCGAAGAACGTCCAGAACGGCATCAAAAAGTGGCCGCAGCAAATGCCGCAGAGGTCAAACGCAACGTTGGGCCACGCCGACATGAGCAGCACGCCCCAGAAGCCGTGCGTCTCGAGGAACTTGATCATCCACTCCTTCATCCAGTTGAGCAGGTTGTACTGCGACGTGGACTCGGCGATTTCCTCGAACTCTTCGTTGCGCTGGCCCGCGAGGCGCGCCGCGCGGCTGAGCGCGTACGGCGGGATCTCGCCAGCGGCCGTGCCGGCGCCCCACAGCATGCACGGCCAGAAGACCTTCCAGAAGATTGCGATGAACGTCACGGGCTGCGCGCCGACGCCGTTCTGGCAGACCGTGTCGAACGAGCGGAACCACATGTCCTGGCGCGAGTCAAAGTTGAGCGACTTGCAGGCCTCGGCGCCCTGCACGACCATGAAGATGTGCGGGAAGAGGAACAGAATGCCCGAGTGCATGCCCGTGCCGAGCCCGACCGAGGAGAGCACGCCGAGGCCGACCCACCAGACCACAAACTCGACGTTCGTGTTGAACTCGTCGAGGATCTCGTGGTGGGCGCCCTCGACGAACGTGGCGGCGACCCACACG
Source organism: Pythium rhizo-oryzae (assembly GCA_027475725.1). Lineage (NCBI taxonomy): Eukaryota > Oomycota > Peronosporomycetes > Pythiales > Pythiaceae > Pythium > Pythium rhizo-oryzae. Next base: position 36,894 of record JAMFLL010000111.1, on the reverse strand, counting down.
AGCAGCAGCGGCAGCAGCGCGAAGCGCGTGGCGTTGTGCTTGGCCACGTACAGCGCCAGCCACTTGACGAAGCGCGCGAACACGATGCCGAAGTGGTAGAGCACGCTCAGCGGGCGGCGGAACAGCGTGAGCTTCTTGCGCTCCTGGCGCAGCTTCTCGGCGAGCTCGGCGACGCGCGCGTCCCGCGCGGCGGCCTTCGCGCCGGGCGCGGTGGTGGCCTTGGCGCTCATTGCTGGGAGGGGAAGCGGGAGGAACGGAGACTGGAGGGCTTGACGAGAGCGACACAGAGAGAAACCCACCCGCGCGTAGCTTGTCGTTTCGCGCCGAGGAGGAGGAAGAAGACTCGGGAGTGAGAAACGGAGGAGGAAGGCCACGTAGGCCGAACTTAACGGGCACGTCATCAGACAGGAGAGGGGAAGGAGGAGGTATGTGCGAACTTAGAGGAGTGATGGTCGCGATGAAACGATGACGGCAGAAAATAGACCGAGCTTCTCGTTTGCTACGAAATGCGATATTTGGCTTCTGGAATCGTATTGGATAGGAAATGGTATTTCTGGGTCCATGAAAAGTGAAGCCATGTCTGTGGTGAGGTCACCGCAAAGCGAAAGAACACCATGGCGGTCGAGTGCGAGCCGCAGCTGGAGGAGCATGACCACGACTATGGAGGAGGAGGGGAGCAGCACGCGGAGGAACCGGAGGATCTCGGGCTGGATCTGCTGGCGCGCGCGCGGCTGCTGTGTCAGGCGGCGAACGAGATCGCGCTGCCCATGCTGCGGAGCGTCCAGCAGCTCCAGGCCAACAACCCATCGTCGCCCGCCAAGGCGCGCAAGACAGCGAGGCCATCGCGGCCGTCGACACGCGAGGAGGACGAGCCTTCGGCCAGTCACGCGCGCCAGAAACACAAGGCCGAGGGATCGAAGCCCGGCAGTCGCGCCAAGTCCCGCGAGACCCCACAGGGCGGCAAAAAGGCGTCCAAGCCGCTCGATGCGCTGCCACCGATCGCAACAGCAGCGCCTCTCCCATCGGCATTGCCCCCGGTAGAAAAAATATTGAAGATACCTGCCAAACCTTCCTCCCAGAAGACGGCGACGACCAAGCCGAAGCGAAGGAAGCACGAGGAGGAGGACGCGGAACCAGCGATGCCGCTGCCACAGATCAACGCTACGGACGAGTGGCGCAAGCAGCGCGAGGCGGAGAAGATCCGCCATGCGCAGGAGCGTGCCAAGGCGAGAGTGCTGCGCAAAGCCAACCACGTCGACTCCTTGCCCGCCAGTAAGTCGAATCAACACGCCGAGGAAGAGTGTGCTATGCGGCCAGACTCGTCCGAGGCGTCCAAAGACGCTGCATTGGGTCAGATCGAAGCCAACCGACGCCGCGCACTTGAGCGCGTCAAGCTGCGCAAACTTGAGCTCGTGGAGGAGCAAGCGAGAGCCGCCGCGGCGAAGCAAGAAGTCGCCGTGCAGCAGCCAAGCGAAGAGCTTGTCAAGAAAACAGAGGCGTTTCGCCATCGCACGCTGCAGAGGCTGCAGGCCGCAAAGCGCGAGGCGCTTGCTCAAGACTCCCAATCCGTCGAGGCCGAGAAGGTGATTGAGCCGCAAGAGGACGCGGAGGAGAAAGAAAAAGAGCGCAGGCGTCTTGCGAAGCAGCGACGGCGAGAGACGGCGGAGCGCTTGAAGCGGCAGCAGCTAGTCGCAGAGGAACAGCAAAGGCACGGTGGGCAAAAAAGGAATTACAGAGTTGATATACCACTAACGCAAGGCGGTGTTGTGCTATCTCCGCAGAAAGGAACAGGAGCTATTCGAGAAAGGACTCAACGAGTTTAAGACGAAGAAGAAAGAGCAAGACCGGGTCGCCAAGGGGCTCGCACCGAAGCGGCCGCTGACAGACCCCGTCGACCCGGTTATCGTTTTTGAGCCCGAGAATCCCGAACCGAGTTCTGCAGAACTATTGAGACAAAACCCGTCGAGCGGCCTTCACCACCCCCGAGACCAGTCAGCGGCAATTGCTGTCATCTCTGACATACCCTCGAGTGACGATCTCGACCACAATCCTTCAGACGAGCAAAGTCTCTCGCTATCGATTCCAACAGCGGAGGTCCCACACAATACCAGTAGCGAATCTCACCAGGCGTCTAATGACACGGTCGGCTCGCGGCCGCGGCCGAAAAAGGTGCCTTCGTGGAAGCAGCCACCGGTTCCGATCTTACCAGCCGAGTGCTACGCTCAAAAGGCACTCGTGTCGGTAGGTTTTTGGCGTTCTCTGCGTGAACGTAGAACGACATGCTGACAAAGTGTTGTGGTGTAGCCTTCGGACTCGTATTCGGAGCGATTTCAGCTCCGAACCGGCCGAACAAGTCCGATCGCGATTCCGGAAGCCACGTTCTCTCCTCCGCATATAGCTAGTCGGAGGGGCAACAGCATCGAGTAAGCGACTGGGGCGTCGTCGATAGCTGACAACTCCAGTCTGACCAAAGCCGCTCTCGGATCATTAGAGACAACCGCCAGAACCCGCCATACCGATGCCTTCTTGTGAATACAAATGAGGAAAACAACATCACTGCGAAATTAGTTCATATTTTAGTAGATAGGTGGTTGCGCAGCCGCGAGCAGCTTAGCGCGCTGTGCCTGGAGCTGCATATGAAGCTGCAACTGCGCCTGTTTGGTTTTGGCGGTGCTTGAGCTGTCACCCTTCCCGGTGAGTTTCGCTGTGGCCGAGTAGTTCCGATCCAGGAAGGTCTTGTGTTCGTTCCGCTGCTGCAGCGTCTTCTCGTAGAGCTGCTGGGTGGCACTCTTGGCGACGCGGCCTGTCGCGACTTCTTGCTGAATGACCTGTGAACGGATCTGCTGCCTTCGCTCCTCCCGCGTACGTGAGTCCTCCGAGATGCGGCCAATAAAGTCGGCGCCGATGTCGCCCCAGGCCTGTGGGACGCGGAACTCCGAGCCGCAGGTTTGGCACCGCTTCTTCTTGTCGCGGTACTCCGAGTACGACTGCGGGACGTCGCACTTTGGACAGACTTTTTTGTTCTAGCCAAAGTGTCCTGAGCGTGAGTGTCACCAACTGAGTGATAATTGGCGAGAAGAAGGGCACGTACGAGGTTGGCCAGGTAGTCCTTCTCGCCGCGTGTGAGCTCGAGTTTCTAGTGGAAAAGTCACACACATGAAGTTAGCTACCTGTGCTGGACGGGCTTGCTCTAGAGTTGAATGTGCCTTTTGTTTGTTTCGCTCGGTCGCCTCCATCCGCGCGAGGAAGTCACTCGTGCGGTCGCGGCCCCCCTCGTCGTCTTCGTAGGCGTCACGACCTCCTCCGCCGCTGGCCTTCTTCTTCACGCGGAAGCGGCAGTGCTTCTCGTCGTCATCCAGCGCGAACTTTCGGCCCGTGTCACTCTTCTTGGGCTCGGACAGCGCCTCCACACGCTTCTACAAGCGCAAACACCACGAGACTGGTTAGTCACCGAATCGAATCGAGAACGTGTTGCGGTCGCAACAGCGAAGACTCGTACGGCTATAGCAGCTGTGGCGGAACAAACACGTACACATTCACGGACGCAAATGTTAGATTAGTTCCCCCAAATGCTGCTCATGTTGGTCCGCACCTGGCGCGGCGGCGACGACCTTTTGCGTGAGCTGTTGAAGTGTCTGTGGCTGCTGCTTGGCTGTCTGGAGCAGTCGATCGTGGAAGAGCGACGGCTTCTTCACGCCAGCTAGCACATCCACCCCGTGAACACCTGCTTGGCCCGTCGCAAGCGTCCGTCGAGAAATGGTCGTAATGCCGTCAGGACTCCGCGTGGCTCCGCTGCGAGAGCCCGCGGGGGATACCGTACGCGACGAAGATCCGCTCGACTTGCCGGAACTTGGCGTCGTGCTGCTGCGCTGCCTCGTTGTGGTGGTCGTGCGGTCCGGAATCGACACCTCCAGTTGATCATACGGCGTCGCGCGACCCACCGGCGGTTTGACCTTGACAGGCTTCACGTGGATGCCCTCAGCCTGCTGTATAGTCTGGACCTTCGCAAACATTTCAGCGAGCTCGGTATCGTCGTCATCCCCGTCGTCACCAGGGTCATCGCGGTCATCGCCGCTCCCCGTTCTTGCGGTGAGCGGCGGCGTCTGCTGCGGCGCATCGTCCTCGTCTTCATACGCGTCGGTGTACCCAAAATCCTCCCCGGCGCCTTCCTGCAAAGCCTCGCTAGACATAGTCCTGCTCACCAAATGCCTTATTGCTCATTCTGACGAGGACAGACCCCGATCGCAAGCTCGCCATAGCCTCCAAAAATAAGCTCTGAAAACGGATACACGCGAGCGAACGGCGAGGGAGGCGATATTCCGCCCACCAGGAAAGCGAAGATGCCTGGGTCCAAGCAACTGGATGTAGCAACGCTCAAGACGCAGGTGGAAGCGGCAATGGAGGTGCTGCTGCGCGCCGCCGACGCGCGCGTCCAGTGGAAGCAGCCGGAGCCGGCTTCGCTTGACGCAGACGAGCCGAGGCCAGCTCTCCCGGCGCTCTACGCCTTCCTTCCGGGCGTCTACCGCTCAGTGGATGTACACCACCAGGAAACAACGTCCTTGCCCGAAAGCGACATTGGTGCCACGACGCTCGTGCTCCACGGGGACAATACGTTCGAGTACACGTGGGAGATGCACCGACCGGCGCCGCGCGCGATGGAATACCGCGTCGAGATAGCGGGCACCTGGTCCAAGCCCGTGCTGAACCGCTCGCGCCGCGGCGACGATGACCAGCGCGTGTTCCTGACGTCCAAGCGTATCCGCTTCCAGCGGCTTTCGAACTACGGTACCCGGTCACCCCCTCATCTACCATCGTGTTTGCGATGGCACTGACCGTGTTGGGAGTGCTGTAGACGCCGAGAACCAGGTGTGGAAGATGACACTGCGCACCCTCACGCGCCACGGATCGGACTGGGCGCCTGTAGGTGAGTCGGAGCGCGGCGTGCCGCCCATCAACCTGGTCTTCAGCTGCGCCGACGGCGGATTCCTCGAAAGCACGGCCGCGGCCACTGTGCCAGGCGTGCTCACCAACTCACCCGCCTGCCGCGTGCTCGCCGGGCTGACCAAGAAAGTCGCGAACAAGCTCGGCGGACCAATCGACGTGATGACCGAGAAGTGGCTGCCAGGCAAACACGTGCGGCTCGCGCACTGCGCGCAGGACCAGGCGATGGCCCGGAGCTTCAATCCGTTCTACTGGTACGTCTCCCGCTGCCTCGCAGTATTGTGAATTCTCCACACCATTGACGCTGAGTACTCCGTGGACAGCCTGGCAGAGGCGCTGCTCCAGACGAAGCCTCGTGGCGCGCCCACCGGCGCCGAAGAGGACCCGCGTCGCGGCGAGTCGCCGCTGGTGGCCTAGTGTCCATCTTCAACCTACAAAAAGCAACTTGAAATTCGTTCCCTATCTAGTTTACCTTCGTACCACCTTCACCTTCGCGCAACCTTCGTTTCCCCTCCCGAGCCCCCACACACTCGCACTTCCCCCCAATATGGCGACGCCGACCTCCTTGGCCGCGGGGCTCGCGGCGCCGGCGGCGCTGTCGGCGACCAGCACGCCCACGAACGCCGCGCCCCCCGCCGCGAAGAACACGCCGCACCTCCACTCGGTCACGAGCTCGCTGCGCTCGTGCCTCGACGGCATGCTGCCCGACACGCTGCGCAACGACGCCGCCGCCTTCCAGCAGCACTGTGCGTCGTTTGATGTGGCTCGGTATCTGCGTGCTCGGGCCGGAAACAAACGCTGACGCTCTCTCTCTCTCTCTCTCTCTCTCTCTCTCTCTCTCATCCATGTACTAGTGAACCACCAGAAGACGCGCATTCAGTCGGAGAAGAACTCGTGGCGCTTCGGGCTCAACTACATCTTCGAGACGCTCAAGCAGCACAAGGACTGGTACGCGCGCAACCAGCAGTTTGTGCAGCTGCGCAAGGACGCCAAGCGCTTCGAGGCGCACGTCACGGCGCTGCGCACGATCCTGTCCGAGTCCGTGAGCAAGCTGGACCTCGAGGCCGGGCTCCGCGTGGCCGAACTCGAGGGCCGCGTCGGCGCGTACCGCATCATGTTCGAGGTCACCAAGATCGCCACGCGGCTCAGCCGCCCGCTCGTCAAGCTGCAGATCCTCAAGCCCAGCGACTCGTCACTGTCGATCTACTGCGACACGTTCGTGCTCGACATTGTGCTCGCGCCGGGCGGCGACGGCGCCGTCGAGTCGGCCTCGCTGGTGACCGTCGAGAAAGGTGCGGAAACCTATCGATGTTACATACAGTGGCGACGCTAATCACCGGCATGCCCGTTTTCTTCCACAATAGAGGTGTCGAACCAGTTTCCCGAGCGCGACGAGGATCTTCTTCAGGCGCTCAAGCAACTCGCCGCAGGAGACAGCACCAACTTTACGGTCCGTTGGCTTGTGCGTGGAGGGTCGTGGGTGTTCAGCCAAAATGACAGGCTTGTTTGGTCTCCACAGGACAAGCTGATCCGTCTTATCAATCGGGCGGAACTTGCGGTCAAGTTCCCCGCAGGTAAATACCACGCATCGTGCATCCGCTTTGAATCACCGACCCGTGCTTCAGTTGCACTAACATCATGTGTCGCTCAGTGAACTTCGAACAGCTCGAAGAAGAGGTGTACACAAAGCTGAGTGACGCTTGCATCACACACAACTGTTGGACGGTCAAGCGAGCTGTGGACGGTATCGATATCATTTTCAAGGATGTGCTTCACTGCTTGCCTGTGGTTGAACCGCCACGCAAGAAGATGCGACTCGATGATGCCGGCGCAAACGAGCTGTCAGCCGTCGCGGATATGGCGAGCTCGACCGGCGATGATGTGTCTCCTTCGACGACTGCAGACACTGAGGCACAAAATCCACTTACTCAGGGCGAGTGGGCTGGCAGCGTGAGTTTCGTGGAGTGGCGCAACGAAGTCGCTCTGCAGGTAGTCGGCTACACACCACTCGTGATGGCCGGAGTCCAGGCACGTCGTTTAGCTCTCGCTGTGATGACAAAGCCCGAAGACGCCGACGCGGCACCGACTGCCGCGGCTGTGTTCGCCTCGGCGAACCCTACGGCTCCGCAAGACGACGAAAAGCTCTTCAACGAGTTTGTCAGTTGGACCGCTACGCCGCTGAATGGCCAAGAAGGTGAAGCACCCAAGACGATAACGCCACAGCTTCACTTCACCCGCGATCAGAGCGTTTGCTCTGTGGCAGCACCTGCTGGGGCATCGATGCGCCAAGAGTACTCGCTCGTGACAAAAGAAATCTCCGGTGGTTTGCAGCTTCACGCATTTCCGATTCCGGTGAGTTTTTCATTGCGCTTGAGTGATGTGTGTTGCTGAGTTTGTTGGCTTTTGTCAATTTGCAGCTCGTTCACGCGTCGCCGTCGACACTCAGCAACGTGTTCCAGATCTGCGGACACAGCTTGTTCTTCCACTCCGTGTTATTCAGTGTGTTTGCGTCGAAGAACAACGCGTTCGGAAGGCGTGTGTCTGCTGACATCGAGGATGTTGTCCAAGGTGAGCATTTCTGATGTTGGTCCCTGTCATATGGAGCAAGTCATGTCTCACCTAAGCAATTGCATAATTCAGTTCCAATCAAGGTCGACGTCGCGGCCCCAGAGCGCATTACACTGAAGGTTGATGCGCTTCCTGGCATTGACAAGCCGCTGCTTGTCGAGTTCACTACCAAATCCGACTGCTCGTTAGCTCTATCAGTGAAGCCGGTTGATGATTCAGCTACGAAGACGGAGCCGGCTGCGCCACCCGCCGTGGTAGATTCGGATATCATGCAGCAGCTCACCGAGGCTTGCCACTCAGTGCCGCTGGTCACGTATTTTGCCCTGCAGCGAGCGATTCAGCAAGCTGCATCGGCGACAGGAGTCACGGCAGCTGCCGGTGCTGGTGCTGAGGGTGCATCGGCAGGTGCAGCTGGCGGCGCAGACTGTGAGGGTATCGACTCGTTGGATGATGGCATTGCCGTGCCCATGAAGCTCGAGGGAGAGGACATGCTCATGGACGACATGAACATGTTTTGAGAAAGATTCCTACTAAACATCACGGGTGAAGTTTTTTTTCCTAACGTGCTAGGTATCTATCATGCCTAGGAGATGTCACTTTCTGATGCAGGTCCGTCACCGTTCGTAGCCACGTTCCGTCGTTGTGCACCGGCTGCCGGTGGAAGCCTGACTGCGGGAGTGGCTTTCGACGGGGTTCGTTCTTGCTGAAATCCAGAGATCAATTCTGGATCTCCCTGGTACACGTGGCCGTCGACACCAAGCAAGAACCTGTCCACGCAAAAAAGATCCCATGTCAGCCCATCATACCGCGCCGAAGAGATTCAACGAAGCAAAAGCCCAGACCCACCCTTCACTCGTGCTCTCTCCGAGTCCGCCAGCCCCCATGCCAGCGCCGGCTGGTCGACCGCCGCCAAACGAGTTGCTCCGCGCGAGGCCGTCTAGATGGTTATTGCCATTTGGATGCTTTGGTCCGTTCAGCAATGCCGGGGTCGTCGATGACACCTGGAAGCCGCCGCCATACACGGGCGCCATCGGGTGCGGGCTCTTGTTGGTGTGGACGCCGTGTGGCGTATCGCGGATGACGCTGTTGCAAGATAGACATCGCTCCTTGTCGAGGCTGGGTAGGACGTTGCCGCGACGCGACTGTGGGACCGCGCCGCCGCCTCCGGCTGAGACGTGCTTGCTCGTGAGGAAGGCGCTCTCGGCCTCGGAGAAGGACCGCTGTGCTTGCTGCACGGACGCGTTCATGGACTCGGAGAGCGACTTGAGCAGCGCGACCATCTCCTCCTTGTCAGCCTTGTTCTTGAGCGCCGAGAACACGTCGTCGCGGTTCATCTTGAGGTCGATGAACGCGCGCAGGTTTTCGACCTGCTGCCGCACGCGCGAGTCGTAGAGCACCTGCTCCTTGACCTCAAGCAGGTCCTTCTTGTCGGCCTTGCTCTCGCTCAGGTGGGTCACGAGCTGCTGCAGCTCCTGGCTCACGCGCTTGAACTCGTCTTCCTCGCCGAGCACCGAGGCCAGCGCCTTGTCGAGCTGGTTACAGATCTCCTCGTACTTGGCCTCGATGATCTCGTCCACTTTGGTGCGGTCGGCTTTGAGCAGCAGCAAGCGCTGGACGTCCTCGACGGCGCACGTGTTGTCGTCCAGCGTGCGGCGCGACTCGAGCATCATGTCCTGGACGTTGCGCGCCTGCTTGTTCATCTTCTCGGCGAAGTCGCGGATCGCGTCGTCCTTACGGCGCGACTCCTTGTCAGTCTGCTCCATCCACATGGCCAGCGAGAGCTGGTTGTGGAGGATGTGGTCCGAGTTGAGGAACAGCTCCTTCTCCTCGGCGTTCATGCGGTCCTCGAGTTGCAGCGCGAACTGCTTGGTCACGTCCTGGTCTTGCTTAAGCAGCGCGAGGTCCTGGTCCACTTTGTCCACGAACGCCGCGTGGTTCGCGTGGCCCAGCACGACCTGCTGCTGCACCTCCACGATCTCGTCGTGGTTCGCGCGCACCTGCTCCGCGACCTCGTCGATGCGCTTGAGCTGCTCCTCCTGGTGCTGCTGCTTGCTTTCAATCTCAAACACCTTGGTCGTCATCTCCTCGAACTGACCCGAGAGCGTGATGACCTTGGAGTGCACGCGCTCGACCTGCTTCTGCGAGTTCTTGGCCTCGCGCTCCATCTCGCCGATCTTGCTCTGGAGCCGATCGAACTCGTCCACGAGGAACCGCATGGCCTCGGTCTGCATGCGGATGGCCTTGACCAGCACCTTCTTGGACACGCGCGGCTTCTCGAGCGTCGTCTTGCCGTCGAGCTCGAGGCTCAGGCGCTGCCAGAGCTCGGGCGTGCCCAGCCCGATGGGCTCTGCCGACGCCAGGAGCGCGTCCAGCTCGTTGCGCTGCATGCGTGCGTGTGGGGGGAGGGGCGGAGAAGTGGACGGGGCGGTGCGACGTGAAGAGAGGTGATGGAGAGGCACGCGTGACGCGATAATGGGACATGGGTACAAGGCCTCCTCCAAGGCTTGTGGTATTTTCGGCGAGCTGTATATGTTTTTCTACGATGTGATATTTGAGAAACCGAAATATGATCGAGACAGGATATGAAGATATGCAGACAGTCGAAGGAGCGACTTGTACGGTGCGCGCGCGCGGTTCTCTCAAGGCGACAATAGCACGGGAGCTTCTTCCTGACGCACGCGGTTCAGCGACGCCTCGAGGTTAAGCTCGCCCATGAGCTTGCCGTGCTTGGTCACGTAGACCTTGGTCCACATGTACATGGCCGCGATCTTGTGGACCCGGTTGAGGTTCACATCCTCGCCCACCTGCGGTGGGTAGCTCTCGACGGGCACGGATGCGAACGCAAGCGGGTTGAAGGGTGGGCCAAGTTGGAGCTGCTCGTCATCGTCACAGTGTGAGGCTTTCCGTCGCGAGCATAGCAGATCCAAGGCAGAAGGAGCGTTAGAGTCGTCACGTACGTGGCTCTTGGCAGTCGTCTCGTCTTTTGACTGGAAGTTCAGCAGCGAGACGTCATCGACCACTGCTCCGCTGCGCTTCTTGTCAATGCGCAGCGTGGCCGTGACCATCTTTAGGATCTTAGCCGCCACGTTCGGGTTCGTGTCGTCCGGAATCTATCAGAACAATACGATGTCAGTGCCACTGCTCTGCAGACTTCAGGAGAAGAGGCGTGGTTCGTCTACCTCTTGCTGGTTAACGGCGAAGAAACGAGCGATGCCGACTTCCAGGTCGTAGCGACGGATGGCAGCCTAGAAACACACCCCCCTCAAGTCAGAATGGCAGGACGCCGACACGTGAGGGACAGAGCGAAGACACGAACAATGAGCGTGCGCGTCTCCAGGTCGTCCACAATCGGGAAGTACTCTTCAGTCTTGTACGTGCTCTGCATATCACACCGTCATGTGAGAAGCTATCCACAAACTCCGGAAAGATTTCTTCACATACCAGAGCCTTAAGCGCGTCGCTGTAGGTGGTTTCTTTGGTAAACATCACGCTCACGGGCGACATGTTTGCCTCCGCGATCTTTTGGCTCATCACGTACTCGTTGAAGTCGTAGCACACGGCGTGGAGCCCTGCCCACTCGGCCAGAATGTCGTAAATGGATGGGGCGATCGACGCGCTCACGAAGTACGCGACGATGCACGCGACCATGACGGGCACCATGTGGCTCAGCTGGCCGGTGAGCTCAAAGAAGATGACGGGCGTAGACACAGTCGAGGTGGCCGAAGCCGAGAAGCAGGCGGCTCCCACGACAGCGTACGTCGCTGGCGACTGCGACGGGTTCCAGTACTTCATGAGCGTCTCTCCGTACAGCCGACCTACGGCAGCGCCGATCGTGAACAGAGGGCCGAACACGCCGATCGAGAGAGGTGAGCCGCACGGAAGAATGCTCGTGAAGAACTTGAGGCAGATGTACACGAACAGCGTCACGCGAGGGTACTGACTGACTTGTCTCCACTGGGGCAAACTCAGCTCCTGGTCGCGAAACACCTCGTTCACAAGAGCGCGGTCCGAGAGTCTCATGATGCGAACTGGATACGTAATGCACACGGTGGCGAGACAGATCGATAAAATGTGCACAACGCGGCGTTTGTACGAGGGCTTGGTGAGCCCAAGCTTCTGGAACATCTTGATCTGAATGTGGCGCATGAGCTGGGCGAAACGGCAAAAGAGTCCTGCACCAATCTACAGTGACACGCTTAGTTCGCTTCTCTGAACAGAAGTGCTGGAGTCGATCCTACTCACCCCGGTGACCACACCTAGCAAGACAAACGCAAGGAGGTCGTTGTCCATGTCGAAGCTGTCGAAGTGAGTTCGCTCAAAGAGCACGTCACGGCGCACAAACGTCACGATCTTGAAGACTAAGATGCACACAGACGACGCAATGACGCCCTCCCACAGGTACTTGATCTCGTAGTACTTGGCCGTGACTTCGATACTGAACAGCAGGCCGCCAAGCGGAGACCCAAAGCTCGCTGTGATGCCACAGGCCACGGCGGCTCGCAGGTAACTAAAGTGTTCGGGGCCAAAGTAGGTGCGGCGAAAGAGCCCGATGCGGCCGAGCTGGTATGCAAACGCTGACACGATGTGGGTGTACGGACCAGCGCGTCCGACCGACAGACCAGAGCCGGACGCAATGACGGTGCCCATGGACTTGGCAAAGAACGTCTTGGTCGATAGCACATCGGTCGGGTTCTGGTACACACCCGCGTGGAGCGCACGCATACGAGGGACACCCGAGCCGTCTGACACGGGCGAGTAGTGGCCGATGCTGGTAGCGATCAGACTGATCACTACACACCAAAGCGACCACAGGATGAAGGCCTCAATCGAGTCCGTCTCCACACTGTTGATCAAGTAGCGTCGCATCTTGAAGAGGTACTGCACACAGGCATCGACAAACAGACTAGGCACGGGGTAGGCAATGACTACAATATGACCAATGTGCGACAAGCATACAAAGCAACGCCAGAGAGAACGCCTACCCGTACGCGGCCGAGAACGCGCCGACAATGATGAGGAAGAGCCACGTGATCGGCGAGTACGGCAAGTTCTTGCACAGCCGCAGCATGAGGATACAGAGCTGGCGCACAGTGTACTCGCCGAGCTTGCGTTCATCGTGGATGATCTGCTCAAAGTGACGCTGTGAAGTCGCGATCTTCCACGTGTCTATGACAGAATGTGTCAATGATTTGCTTCTTTCCTGCCCACGAAGCATGAGACTCGCGATAGGTTTGGCCTCCCTTACCGTAGGTGGCGACCATGTTGACCGTCTGCTTCCCCCGCGCGACGTCGCGGCACGAGTGAGTCTAGACGAGTGCCGATCGAAGTCAGCAGCAGTGCAAACTGCAGCGACGTTTGGCGCGCGAACAAACCGGATCGGGGCAGTGGCCGTTGGGGTCGATGCGTCAAATGCTACCACGAGAGTCGTTATGGCGATCCGTTACGCTGGTTCAAGCATCGTGACGCTTCAGACATGTTCCTTCCACCTGCGACGTGTGAGCAACGTGCATCAGCAATACAACGGCACAATCTCCCCCTGAACGCCACACACTCGACTATTTTGTTCGAAATAATACGACTTTCTGCAGATGCGGGCGTCTAACCTGTCAGTCGCCAAAGGCGGATGGTCTCGTCGTCGCTCGCGGACGCAACCAAATCACGCTGGAGCGGATGCACTGCCACCACATTCACGACGCACGAGTGACCGCTTGCTTCACCAACATGTTTTCCGTCATCTCGGAGCCATATGTGGAGACTTCCGTCTGAGTTGGCAGTTCAAAACTCGTTAGGTTTGGCAAGTCATTATGTCTTGATAATCGTCTGGCTGTCCTACCTTCACTGCCAGACACGACGAGTTCATTTTCAGCTCCAGCAAAGCACGGCTTCAAGACATACCGCTCCTGCTTGAAACCACGCTGGCGTGACACGATCGTATCGGTGGTAACGTCGAAGCATGCAATTTCCTCGTGCTCAATAAAGCTCAGGAGGATATAATCACACGCAGGCGAAACAGTGATACCCGAGATCAAGTGGTCAGCGCGCAGTAAGAGGCGATCAGATTTGTCCACGAGGTTGTACACGCGAAGCTCGGTCTCGGAGCACAGCACGAATGCTTGGTCGCCCTTCGGGTTCACGGCAATTTCCAACGCTCGTCGGCCACCCCATTGGTATGCTACACTGGCGTCTTCCACATTCTAGGGCGATGAGATGGAAACTTGATTAGATTTGCAAAGGAAGCACAAACACGAGAACCCTGGCTACATACCCACAGCACAAGCGACTTCTCCACGCTGCCACTGAGAAAATGGTTGCCGTCTGGCAACCAGCAAACGCTTGCAACGCTTTCCGCAGGGTGCTGGAAGCGACGTCCACGACGCCCCGTCTTGAGAAAAGCAAGAACACGAGTTATCAGACAGCGTGCGTGGAAGAGACCCGTCAGACACCTGTGCTCGTCTCGCTTACCAAAGGGTTCCACAGTTGAATGATGTTGCTATCTTCTCCGCCACCACTGAGGAGCGCACGATTATCTGGAGACCACGCGACGCAAGTAGGGGCGCCTTCGATACACTGGAGCGTCTGGAGTACCTTAGCTGACTACAGTACACGAAATGAGCGACATTTAGCGGTACTGCAACGATGCAGCTCGAAACATTGCATAATCTCCTCACCCAGCTAACAGTGATCTCGCCAGTTTTCAAATTCTCGTGTTCTGAAAACTCCAGCGCCCAAATGATAATTTTCCCGTCCTGCGCGGCCGATGCCAAGTATTTTCCGTCGGGGGAGAACGCGAGATCCGTCACCTCGTGCGTGTGCTTTAGCAACAGCGAGACGCACTCGATGTGCACGCGCTCCGCACTTGCAAACGACACGGTCTCGGGCGCTGCGCTATCTTCCCAGTGAACCAGTTGCTGCAAGATACACAAACACACATATGCAGTATACAGCATTGAGCGTTCAGCCAGGGAAACGACAGGAGGGGCGGAACGCTTCAGCCGTACCCGGAGACGCCCGTGCGGTACGACTTCGTCTGGGCTGACGAGGGCCTCGATGCGGCCCAGAAGCTCTTCGTCTTGAAGCGGCAACTGCACCAGCTTCTCCATCTGCGCCTGATCCGTACAGAGCAGCAGCACTCCCAGCTCCTGGATCTGCTCCTCGCTCTACACACCACACTCAACGCGGTCATCAGTCCAGGGCTTACTACCACCAACACCCGCGCGCCCGCGCTCTCACCAGCTCAAAGTGCGGCAGGATCTGCTGCTGGAACGTGTCCAGCGCGCCGCGTAGCTGCCTCTGCAGCAGCAGCTCCACGTACTTGCGCTTGAGCAGCAGCAGCGCTACCTCCTTGGCGGCCGCGCGCGACTTCATCTGCGGCACCTCGCGCTGCCGCGGCTCCATCTCGGCGTCTGCCTCCGCTCGCCCGTCCGCTTCCCTGGCTGCTGGCTTCTGGTCCAGGAGCGCGAGCGCGTCATCCCAGCGGTGCTGCAGCACGAGCCCCTGCAGCGCCTCCATCGCGCTCGAGCGCACGCGCACGCCCGCCTCGCGCTCGAGGCTCGCGGCGGCCTCGCCAAAGCCCAGATCGTACAGCTCGCGCAGCAGCAGCCGCGTCCACTTGCGCTGGCTCGCCGCGTCGCGCGGCACGCGGTCGCGCGCGGCGCCCGAGAGGCGCGTAGACGGGACGACGGAGGACGCGTCGCCGCCGTTACCGTCGCCGTCGCCGTCGCTGCGCTTGCGCTTGGCGAGCGGCGGCGTCATGGTCATGGTTTCTTCCGCTTCTCTTTGTCTTCTTCAAGATGCGCAGAGGTGCGTGAAACATTACGGTTGCCGACGATAAATTACCACGACGCAAACGCATTCACTCTGCTCCAAATATGGATCCTGGTTATAAACACGGTTTGCACGGCCAAACAAGAATGAATGTCAAATTAGGGATGTCCCTAATTTAGACGGCGATGATGAGACGGTCCCGAATCCGGGAGCTCCCGGATTCGGGACGTTGGGTTGATTTCGGATAGGTGTGTGTGTGCCGTGGCCCGTGATGATGCGCTGCTCGCGGGGATGGATACGGCCAGCGTCACGCCATTCTTTCGGCGTCACTCTCCGAAACTGCAAGTCGACCGGAGCCCCCTCCACGCGCCTTTAGCAACCACCAGCGAGCGACCATGGCGACGGCAGCGACGACGACCGCGCGCCGCGTGATCAACATGCTCTCGGACACGGTGACCAAGCCGACGCCGGCCATGCGCGAGATCATCGCGACCGCGGCGGTGGGCGACGACGTCACCGGCGACGACCCGAGCGTGAACGAGCTGCAGCGCTACGCCGCGGAGCTGCTGGGCAAGCAGGCCGCGCTCTACGTGCCCTCGTGAGTGTGTGTGATGGAAAACGTGGAACGGGACAAGGCGTTCGAAGCTGACGCGTTCGTGGCTTGGACTGTTAGGGGCACGATGGGCAACCTCATCGCGGTCGGTGTGCACTGCCGCCGCGGCGACGAGATCATCCTCGGCCACAAGTCGCACATCTTCTTGTACGAGGGCGCCGGCTCCAGTGGTGCGTAGTACGCGTCTTGTGTTCAAAGGGATCTGCCCCCTTGCAAGGCACACTGACGCGTGGCTGGTCTCCTCGTCAGCGTACATGGGCGTGGGCTTCCACAAGGTGCCCAACCAGGCGGACGGCACGATCCGCCTCGAGGACCTCAAGAACGCGATTCGCCAGGACGACCCGCACTTCCCGCGCACGCGCCTCGTCGCGCTCGAGAACACGCACAACATCTGCGGCGGCCGCGTGCTCCCGCTGGAGTACGTGCGCAGCGTCGAGGCGTTCTGCAAGGAGCACAACCTCAAGCTCCACATCGACGGCGCACGCCTCGCCAACGCCAGCGTCGCGCTGCAGACGCCCATCAAGGAGCTCGTCAAGGGCGCCGACTCGGTCTCGCTCTGCCTCAGCAAGGGCCTCGGCGCGCCCGTGGGCTCGATCCTCGCCGGCTCGAGCGAGTTCATCGCCGAGGCCAAGCGCCTGCGCAAGTCGCTCGGTGGTGGCATGCGCCAGGCGGGTGTCATCGCTGCCGCTGGCAAGTTTGCGCTCGAGCACCAGTTTGAGCGCCTCGCGGAAGACCACGCGAACGCCAAGGCGCTCGCGCGCGGCTTGGTACGCAGACATGGACTCACCTCGTATTTGTGTCGGACCACACACTGACCTGTGTTCTTTTGCTGTGGGTAGGCGTCTGTGCCGGGCATCGCCGTGAACGAGGCCGACGTCGACACCAACATCGTGTTCTTCAGCGTGACCGAGCAGGCCAAGGTCAACTGCCACGCGCTCGTGGAGAAGCTCAAGGAGGACAAGGGTGTACTCCTCGGCGCTGGCTACTGGGACGGCGCCAAAGTGCGCGCCGTCACGAACCTCCACGTCACGGCCGAGGACGTCGAGTACGTCGTCGCGGCCGTGCGCGAGATCATGGCCTGAGCCTCGGACTATTGTGGTTCCTCCACGTGTTGCTCGTAGAACTGGTTAGACGCTTCTGTCACATCAATCGCAGCATCTTCTTGATCTCTTTGTCCTCCTTGATGCGCTGCCGCACACTCTGCTCCCGCTTCTTCTCTTTGCTCTCCCGCGTGGCCAGCGCTATCTCCATCGTGTCGTCCACACGCTGTTTTGTCTTTTGGTTGGATACAAACCAGTAGCTCTTTGCGTCCTGCCGACGTTCGAGCGCTTCTTCTTCGCGCTCACGGATCTCCACCGCCTTGGCTTTCCGCGTCGCCTCCTTCTTGACCAGCTTGGTCTCGACCGCGCGCCGCGCGGCATTGCGCATCATCGCCCCAGACTGCGCGACAAAGCTCTTCTCAAACTGGTGCGTGAGCTTGCGCGAGTGCTCGTTCATCTTTTCGCGCTCGACCAGCTCGCGCGTGTGGATCTTGGTCAACTCCTGCTCGTACTTTATCTTCTGCAGCTTTACGTGCATCTCCAAGTGGATGCCAGCCAGCTCGGCCGCATGCTCACGCTGCAGCATGCGCTTGTCGACGATCAGCGCCTCGGCGGCGCGCTCGCGCTCTTCCCGGCGATCCCGCACAAACATGTCGCGGTCCTTGGTCTGGAGATGGCGCATATCGTCCAGCGTCTCGTACGCCGGCTTGCCCAGACGGTCGCTCAAGAGTTGGTGGCGACTGAACGCGCTGCCCGGCGAGGGGGACGACACTGACGGCCGCGAGGGTGGCACCGGCTGGATGCCCCTCTCCACAAACGACTCGGCGATGTGGAGTGGCGCTGGGCCGTCCGAGTGTCGCGCCATGGGCGAGACGGCCACCAGCGGCGGCGGCGCGGGGCGATGCGGAACGACGATGCTGGATCGTGTCGAGTTGTGCACGGTCCCGCCTGCTTGGTGATGTGCGGCGGCCATCACGGGGCGGCCGTGGTGATTGAGCGGCTGCGCTAGCAAGGTTTCCTGGGGCAGCCGCTGTTGCATGCGTACGGCCCATGCAGATGGAACGTCCGCCTCGAGCCAAACTCGGCAGTCACTGAGGAACTGCTCGCCGCTCGCCGGATCGCCGATGGCCTGCGCGACGGCCCACTGGTGGCGCAGCATCGTTGCGCCCACGAGCGCCTCCACCGAGTACAAACGTGCGTAGCTGTGCGAGATCGGGTCGAACGTCTTGGCCAGCAGCACGAGCGCGCGGTGCCGCGCCTCCTCGACGCTGTCAAAAGTGAGCCGCACAAACGACGTGGCACTCGCCGTCGAGTCTGTGTTCGTGGACGTGGCCTTGCGGTGCTCCACAGAAAACTTACGAGCGAGATCCATCACGCGCGCACCAGCAGCCACGACCTGCCGGCAGGCAGCAAACCGCGTGTACGGATTGTCGCTTCCTACCGACACAGCCGCGCCGACTCCCCGGGTGCCGACCAGCAGTAGCTCGCGCTCGATGATCGTGGGCTCCACGTGGACGCGGTCAACCAGTACATGCGGCGTCGCGTCGGCGTCCCGCGAGACCATGGATTCCTCGAAATGTTCGGGCGCGCCGGGCGAGAGCCACACCGGTAGGTAGGCGCCACAACGCTGAGCGCTCATGGCGTCGATTTTCGCCGAGTCGCCTTCAGCCCACAGCTGCGAGGCCGTTGACGCTGAACTGGATCCGGACGCCGCGAACAGCATCATCTGCGACGGGGAGAGCGAGATCTCGACGGCGCCGTCAACCATCAGACAGTGGAGCGCCTGCTCCTTGCAGTAGCGCATGGTCGAGCGCACTTGAGTCGTCCAGGCCGTCGCATTCGAGAGCACGTGGTACACGGGCGCTTCCATAAACAGCGTCGGCGAGTTCACGGCGCCGCACGTCAATAAACACGCGCGCAAGAACGCCATACGCCGCCCGAGACCCATGGCGTGGCGCCACCAGCGCTGCACGCACACCACGGCGCGCAGGATCGTGACCTCGAGCGCGTCGCGCTTGCAGTGGCACCGCCCGGCGCGCCACGCGCTCTGGATTGCCGCCGCTGCATGGATCTGGCGCGTCTGCTCGTACGAGAGCGCAAAGCTCGCGCTCACATTCGTGAGCAGTAGCGCGCGGTCAAGCGAGGCCATCATCTGCATGTACATGTCTATGCTCCACGGGATGAACACACGCATGCGTGTATAGTCGCTCGGGCGGTGCGAGTGCCCGCCGCCTGGCTGGTGCTCGGTCGCGGACTTGGCGTCGGAATTGGGGTGTCGTGATCGGCTCTTGTTCCTCAACGCTTTGCTAAAGTATGACGGCATCAAGCGGTTCATCTTGCGGCGCTCGGATCGCGTCGGCGCGTGGCCTCGCACTCGGATCGCGGCATGAGACAGCGAGAACGACATCCGCGGCCTCGTGCGCTGCTGCTGGTGCTTTAGACACGCCGAGAGGATCTTGCGGTTCACGATCACGAGCCGCTGCTCGAGCTCGCGCGTGAGTTGTGCGATCTGGACGAGCATGGCACGGTGAGATGCGCCCTTGGTGGTGTCCTGGTGGGTTTTATTCTTCATTCGTTTGAGCATGGCGAGGTCTTGCTGGATGAGCTGCTTCTCGGTGACGAGCACATTCGTCTCCAGGCTTTGGTCCTTGCGGAAGATGCGCACAAGCGGCGGGGTGAGTGTCTTCTTGAGCGCTCCGATCGCAAGGTTGTCACGCTGGATGCGCTGGGCTGTTGGCGGAGGCGATTTCTGTGGAGACGTCGGCGGAGAATTCGCGGAAGGTGACACCGTGACGACGCGGGACTGGCTGGGCGAGCGCAGCACACTCACACCAGAGTGTATACAGCGCTGCCGCAAGAGCATCTCGCGCTCGCTTGGCGACATCGCCATAAGCACCGGGTCGCGGTGGAAAGTCTTGAGTGCCATCTCCAGAATCTCCTCCTCGAATGAAGCCGTGTAGTAGATGAAAATCTCTTGATGGTCGTGAAGAAGCTGCTGGCTTCGGTACCGATAGCGTTGGTACACCATTTGGCACCAGAATCGGATCTTCTTGACCGCAATCGCCTGTTTCTTAGCGCGATAGCGCACGCGCCACTGCTGCACGAGTGAAACAAGTTTGCGTAGCCCCCTGTGCGCGCCGCCCGTCATGAAGAGTGCGTCGTCCATGGGTCCAACCAGCAGGTCCTGCTGGCCTTGCTGAGTCACGAGCTGCGCGAACTCAGTGCGAATGCTGCGGCGGAACAGGTAACCGCGGATAGTCGATTGAACGCGCACTACGAGGCGCCGAATGCGCTTGTACAGCGGCATGTGGTACTGCCGCGACAAGTGTCCACGAACGACGCGTTGCGTGATCATACTCGGGCTGTTGCTTGCGTGGATCGAGTGGATCGTCGTCTCTGTACGGGCGACGTAATCCATCGCGACAGCCTCGTTCTCGTCGAAGTCGCTGGGCACGCATAGTGCATCGCCGATGAAGAGCCGCACGTTCTGCGCGCCGAAGCGGATGCTGCGGCCTGCGTGTTTGATGTACTCGACGTCTGTGATGACGTGGTCATTGAGCGCCTTGAGAGACATCGGCAGCTTGTTGATGAGGAACTCGCGTGCGTTCACTTGCGACATGATCGGGTTGCCATCGACCGTAAGCCAAAGCAACTTTGGGCACTGGACGAGCCCCTCCATTGTGCGCCAGCTTGCAAGACTGTTGCCTGACAGAAACAGCAGTGAGAGGCAACGGAACTTGGGCCAAAACGCGTCGGTCGGAGAGGGGAGACGCGAAATCGCGTTTGCATTCAGGTTGAGTAGTCGGAGGGTCTTGGCAGATTTTGCGATCGGCGTGATGTCGTCGATCGAATTGTTCGGTAGGCTGAGCACTGTGAGATAGTCGTATCCGGAGGACGCGAACATGATGTCGAGACTGCGAAGACCCTCCCGCGGGCGCTCAAGCACGTGCTGCTGCCAACGAGCGAGATCATCATCGAAGTCATCCTCTGTAGATTCGCCATCGCGATCGTCACTCTCGTTGGCGTTCTTCACGTCAGTTTCGAACTGTTGCAGCTCGGAGAAGCCATCTTGGTGCTCGTCGAGCTCACCTTCGTGGCCGACTGCCCCTCGTTGCTCGAATTGACGATGCGGCATATCCTCCGACGCCCACTTTCCATCGCCAAGTCACGTTGCCAGCAACCTGGTTGCGTTGCCTTCCTGGTGACTTGTTGTGGGTCTTCCAAATCGGGAGCACGTAACTGGTAAGTAACCAGAGCACAACCGCAACCACTCGAACTTTGTCAAACCAAGTCCAAGCCAGTATCATTTCAAGTGTGTTTTCATTATCACAATACCTCTACGTTGATGCAGGATCCCCCTGAGGTGGCAGTCATGCAGACACCTCGCCTGCATCTGCCATTTCCACATCCTCTGAATCACCATCGTGGGTCGATGGCAGGTCTGCCTCTTCATCCAGGTCGCCCGTCGTGCCAGCAGAAGTTGCCATGTTTGCTGAGGCTTTTCCAGTCTTTGGTTTCTTTGCCTGCTTCGCCTCTGAAATTCCTGCGGAGTCGCCATCAACACCGACATCGGCCTTGTCTTTCTTGGTGTATGGTTTGCGTTTTCGCTGGATTTTCGGGTTGGGAGCTGGTAGCCAAGTCGTGCTTGCCTCGAAAACAGCGGCGACGGCAGCAGCTTCAAGTTCTGCGAGCTTGCATACAGACTCTTCGGCTGAAAGGCCTGGGTCAGGAGACTCCATCGCACGCATGTAGTCTTCGAGGGTGCGTACCCAAGTGCACGTAAGCGGCAACTTGGTGTACTCGTTCAGCAAAGCTTTCAAGCGGGTGGCCTTCTGCGTCTGGCTGGCCTGTTTCCCCAATGTTTTGTGCGCCTTCGTAATCCACACATCAACCCGACCAATGATTGATCGGAGCGGCGCGACTGCCTTCGCTGGGTCGATCAAGTGGTGTTCATTGGCGTACACGATGGCCACCATCAGAGTTTCTCTCGATGGGCGCTCTTGCAGAAGCGAGACTGTCACGAGCGCCCAGCCGACAGCACGAAGCAGTGTTTCGTAAACCTTGACTTCAGGAAAGTGAGATATCTCCTTCGCTTTCGCGTCAGTTAGCACCTCTGTGAACTCTGCCGACAGAAAACAGAGATCGTCCGATGAAGTCGTTGGTGCTATGAACTTGTGCCGTAGCAAGCTAGATGGGGTGTTGATCAGCCGAATAACACGGTGAATCCATGATTTGGCACGTGGAAGTCCGTGCTGACGAACCACGTACGCACGCTTCAGGTCATCCAAGTTTGCTTGAGTCGCCGCCAAGCGTTCCTTGCCGATGCGGATCATAACTTGCAGTTCCTCCACTTGGGCTTTCACTTCACCGTGCTCACTCTTCATCTTTGTCAGCTGTTGCTCAACGCCTCCCGCCACAAGCAATGCCGACAAACGCTCTCGGTTTTCTGAGAGTTTTGCAAGCATCGGCGCCAACATATTCGGCATCATATCAGGCACAGCAGCTGCTGGAGGAATAGCCGCACCCGCGTTCTCTCCCGAACCTGGTTGTGATCCCGTGGTGCCTGCAGTCGGAGTGTTCTCTGTTTCGGAGACAGACGTAGCCGAGGTTGACGGTGTAGGAGTCACTTCTTGACCACTTGCCTGTGGCTTGGTTGCGTCACCTTGGACCACTCCGAACTTTGCAGACGGTAGTAAAATGTTGGGATACCTCTGCACGAAAGCAAGCGTGTCCATAGGTACATTCGGAATTGCTGGATGTGATGACGAAGTCGACGACGGCGCGGGAGCTGCTGCACCACTTAAAGGGAGAGTCACGGCAAGGGAAACTGGGAGACTTGTTGAAGCAGTTGAAGGACCTGTCTGGGCAGTGGTGTTTGTACTGGAACTGTCTGTTGTAGTTGGTGTAGGTGATGGAAGGGCAGCTGCCGCTGCTTCAAACGGATTCTTTAGGGTTGTGAAGCACGCCTTTGCCCGCTCGATATCATCAATGCGTGCTCGCAGCTGGTTCATGTGGTTGTTACAGCTGAACAACAACATCTCGCTTCGTTCCACAGCTTTCTCCTCTCGCTTGATTTTTCGTTGGGTCGCCGCGTGCTGCTTCTCGTAACTTTTACCGTAATCATTGTCCGTCCATAGCGTAGGCTGGCTCTCCACGGCTCTGAGAAGCGCACTCTTCAGTTCTTGCAATATTGAACATGACGGACAGGTATAGTTCTCAACTTTTTCGGCCTTCTCCTTGGACATACCGATGCAGTTGTCATGGAACCAGTCGTCACAGTAATCGCACCCGATCATAAAACCATCGTACGGCTGACGGCATACACAATATCGCTCGGTAGCAGACTTAAGAACGTCGCGATGCATGTCCAGATCGATCACAAGTCGAGCACGGTCGTACTCATCAAGCAAGCCGACAAGAGTTGCAATGCGGGCTTGGCCGTTCTCGAGGCCAGACGCAAGGACGCGCTTCTCCCAATCGACAGCCAAATCAACGTGCTCTTTCAGCATGTCGAAAGCGGGGAGCTCAATTGCAATCTCCTCGCCTTCTTCCACAAGCGATTTTGCGACTGCCATGGTGAGACGAGTCACTTGTTTTGTCATAAGACCCTTGAGTCGTTTCTTCAGCTTTGCCAGCCATAACTTGGCCTTCTTCAGCTCGTCTAGGATGATCTTGAACGAATCGGGTTCAAGAAGAAGGCTGTATGCTTCGCTGAGTAGATTTTGGATTTCCTCAATTGGGGCATGCTTCTCGTCCATGGATTTCGTCACGCGAGCCATCCAAGCTTGAACAATGCGATCTTGGGTCACCAGGTACGGAAGAGGCCACAACAGTTTTTGGAGCAATTCAATGGTGCTGTGGTCGAAACTCGTTAGCTCAGCTCGCATAGCGTTGAGGCGCGTCTCGAGTTGAGATCCCTTCATGACAAGGACTTTGATTGGAAGTGCTTCGTTGTAGAAGATTGAACGGGCGCTTTGAAGCCACTCGAGAAGTTCAATGACGATAGCGAGCCCGTGCTGCTCCGGTGCGACGGCATTGAAGAGACATCCCTCTTCCAATGTCATTGAGATTTGGCTGTGCCACAACTCCAGTTGTTTCACAGCTTCATCTGCAGACCCGTTCGGGAGAATTGAATCGTCTCGAGAAGTTGACGACAGTAGAAGTTCGTCAAGCTTCTTCTTGTCGTCTTTTGTCTCAACAGCGTTCACCAGAGCCACACTCTCCTCCACCAAGGTGAGCAATGGATCAAGCACGGAGAAGGTTCTTGCACTCTTCTTATGCTGATCCGCGGTATCATCTTCTGATGTGCTGTCAGCCGATCTCTTTTGGCATCCCGCTTCACGTTGAATCGTGTCAATGATCTCGTCAACCTTGAAGGGTTCTGCGACAAAAGCAACTGGAGACGAAACCACTGGTGTCGACTCTGCTTTTGCTGTTGTAGAGAGTGGAATTTCCTCACCGGTGCTTGAGATGTGATTGGCCACGGTATCCTGGCCAGAACCCTTTGCGACTTCAGATGTGGCTGGTTCGCTTTTCTGCTGATCATGATTCGTATCAATCGTTTCCGACTTAATTATCGGCAAGGCAGATCCATCACTTTCAGTGGTGTGTGTCAGGCCGTGGGCACCAGCCATTAGCTTCTTCTTCGCCTCAGTGAACCTTTCGAAGACCAACATGTCATGCTTTTTTAGAGCCATTCCAGTTGAATCGACCATTGCCGGGGCGCGACCAGCCACAACTTCTTTCGCTTTTTGTTGCCATAGCGCCAGATCTTCGAGTTCCCGAGACAGGATTCGGAGTTCGTCGGGAAAATGGAAACGTAGGCGATGCGATTCATCCTGCAAAGCTTTCAGATCGTCGAGAGAAGTTGCATGCTTCGACATACGTTTCTTTCTGGACTGTCGTGGTGGGATAGCCTCTCGAACCCGGTCAGCCCATTCTTTTTCGGCGTGGACGATCTCGAAGAGTTCAATTGCCTCGTCGAATACAACTGGAAGACCGGACACCTTGTCAAGAACACCGCACGCGTGGGAAAAATCACCCAATGTCTTTGGTGCTGAGGTGGCACTGGCCATTGAAGTGGTGGCTGCCGCTGTGGACATCGATTCGTCATCTCCGTTCTCCTGGAGTTCCGCTTCGCTCGAGGTAATTGGTTGCTGCGCGGGATCACGCACTCCAATCTTCACAAGGGTATTGAACGCTTCAAGCTGGGTTTGCGAGCTGACACTCAGTATCTCCTGCAGACGCGAAGTGTAGAAGTCGACGTTCACAACAAGCTTTTCTGCTTTCTCCAACAACTTGTGAACGCAATCGACTGGTTTCTTCCCCTTCACGAAAACCGCCGTTGCCTCTGATCGGCTGCTACCGGTTGCTGCGGCGTCAAGCGTAACGTTTGAATCGAAACCTCCAATAACCGCATGCGACGATCCGGAGCTGAATATCTTGTCAAACGCGTGCTGACCAACAGTGTCGCGAATCTCGTTGATCCATCTACGTGCTGTATCCAACGCAGCATGGATGTCACGCTCAATTTGCGGTTTCCATCGCGATTGCTTCTTTGCATGTAAATGCTTCCGGATCTCCTTCGCCTCTTCAACGATGTCTTCAAGTTCTTGGAACGGTTTCTTTGCTGCGAGCATAAGTGCTGCATTTGTGCACCACTCACGCGCAGAAATCTCGGCTTCAAGGAACTTTTGTTCCTCCATATCGACTGGCATCGCCTGCCCTTCCTCGCGAAGCTCCTTCAGCTCGTCAAGTGAGACATCCGCACCACCCTCGATCGCTTCCTTGACCTTCTTCGCCCACTCATCTGCGCATTCTAATAGGTCCTGCATTTCGTACATCTCAGTACTATCTTCGCATGGAGCATCATCGACCAAAGCACGAATCGCTTGAAGATCCATCTTCTTCGGTTCGGGTCCGCCTCGCCTTGAAGCACGTCTCTTGGGAATACACTTGCGAACTTTTGCGAGCCAGCTTTGTGCGTTAAGCATCTTCTGCTGAAATAGATCGACTTCCTTTTCGAAGTTCACCGGAACGAGCTCGATTCGAGCAATAACTTCTCGCATCGCTGTGAGGTTGACTTTCTCTTCTGCGAGCATCGCCATAATCGCGCTCTTCATTTCACGGGCTTCGGCAAGAATTTTCGTGAACTCCTCCTTTTCTGGGTAGTTGACTTCGACAGCGACGACGGCTGCGTAGAACTCCTCAAGCTCTTCCAGGTCGCACTTAGTTTGGTTGCGGCGATTGTTGCGCTCGAATGCGTCCTTCATGCGTCCATAAGCACTATCGAAATCTTGAAGGCGTTTCTCCAGTTCAAGTTTGAGTGGAGTATCGAACATCAGATCTTCAGCCTGATGTAAGAGGGCTTCCAGCTCGACTCGATCCACCTCTCGGGCTTTCACGTCCTCGTACGCTGTGAGCCACGTCGCATATCGATTGACGAGACGTTCCAAGACACCAAGCTCGGTGGCTGCGATCCCGCTTGCTGCCGCTTTCGCAAGCAGCTGAGCCATTCGGTTGTAGTCGTCCATGGTGATACGATCGAGGCGCATTGTGCGGTAGAATGCGGTGATCCACTGAGCCTCGATCTCGGCTGGATTGTTCGCTCGAGTCGGGGCCGTGAACTCGGCAGTAGGCAAAGCGTGCTTGGGCACTTCCATGCTGTGGCGTGCGTACAGCGAGCACGCAGCATCCGTCGTGTTGTACTCAAAGCGATGCAAATATTGGAGCGCGAGGCACGTAATTTGCTCATCAGTGTCAAAAGTGGACCCATCGCGAAGCGACCGTGCCAATTTAAGGTACTTCTCCAGGTCGCCCCCCAGTGCTACGAACATGATGGGAAACCACGCGTTCGTGAGATCGCCGAGGACACACGCAAGCGCACGACGTCTGTCGCGCCAACAAACGTACCGTTCGCGCGGTCGAGCGAGTACCGCGGCTTCGAGAGGTGCATGACCTTGAGCATCTTGTGGGCTCGGTCCGACTCGGCGAGCGCGGGCTTCTCGCGCAACTCCGGGAGCGTCGCCTGAAACCGCTTTCCGACGCGCGAGCGGATGGAGATAAACTGCGAGCCAGCGGGCGCGGGCGCGCCGTTGGCGCCGCCGCCGCCCTCGGCGCCCTCCCTCGAGGCCGTGCTGCCGTGGGACGACGGCGACCCGTCGAGCGAGGCGGCCGTCGGCTGCCGCTCGCGCGACGCGGCCGAGGCGGCCGAGGCGGCGCCTCCCCCGTGCTGGGTGGACGCGGCTCCCCTGCGGTTCATGGGCGCGAGCGTGCGAGGCGCGTGCGTGCGTGGGGATCACTGGAGTCGCCGCGCGCTTGGCCCCGCTTTCTCGGACAGCAGCTTTTTTCCGCACTCCATGCGCGACGCCCACACCCCAAGGTGACCAAAATGCGAGCCCACTGTCGATTGGTGGAAACTTTCAACTTTTGCCATTGGATGAAAAATGGCAATAGCACAGTCAGTTTGGATGTCACAAGATACATTTCACCTTCGAGCAACATACCAATCCGAGGAGTGTTGGTCTTTCCTTCGGCACACCGCCGTTTCCCCTTTCTTCTCTTGTTTCCTCCCTCTCCACACTCACACTGCCTTGTGGATGATGGCGGGCGACGGGCCGGTGATCAAGGCCGAGTCCGCGGGGCCGGCGAAGGGCGCGCCGCCGCCGCTGGCCATGGACCTGCCGCTGCTGAGCGAGAAGCAGGACCGCATCGTCCACTTTGCCAAGATCTACCAGCGCAACAACGACGAGGACGTCTACGAATCGCTTCTCGACCTCTCGGAGGAACTCGCGGGCATCGCGTCGCTCCGGGCCGAGCAGCGCGAACGCCGCGCGAGCGAGGGGAAGCAGGAGCGGATCACGTACGCGACCGACCAACTCACGCTGCTCACGACCTCGAGCGAGACCGGCGGCGGGCTCGCGGGCGACACGGCGACCAACAAGACGGCACTCGCGAAGCAGCAGTTGCTCCAGGCGTCGCGCGCGCGAGAAAGCAAGGGAAAACCCATGCGCCGCTTCCAAGGCTCTTCGGTCTCGCCGTTTGAGCATGCTCTCACACACAGCGGCGCAACGCAGGCGCGTCGCGTCGACGATAGCCAGCATGACGACGCGATGTACGTGAAGGTCCAGCAAACCGCGTGGGAAGACGACATCATTTGGGGGATTGACTTTGGCGCCAAGAGCAAGCAAGACGGCGACGACACAGCCGCTGTTGAAGAGAAAGAAGACGAGGATGGTCAAATTGGCGCTGCAGATGCATCGAGAGCAAATGGATATACGGCACCATTTGCGAGAAATCCGTCGACTGAAACCTCTAGCCGTGGGGCAAACTCTTGTCCAGACCAGTCGACAGCTTCGTCATCTGAAGGGTACAAGACAATGTCATACAAGGAAATGTACCCGCGACGTAAGATGCCGACCCTCGACACGCCGTGGGTTCCTTCTTACACAGAACCTGAGTTTGACATGACGAAGCCACGTCACTATCGTTGGGAGATTCCCGAAAGCGACAGCAGCACCTCGAAAACAAACACGAGTTCCAAAGCGTCGCGCGACCAAAAGGGACCCGAACAAGTAGCGCTGGGCAAGCTGCCGTGTCCGCTGAACAAGGAGTTGGATGACGGTTCTTGGATTGGTGCGATTGGCTGGAACTCAACGCAGGACATGCCGGAGAGTAAGTTGATCCTAGATGACAACGACGCTTCGCTTATATTAACGGTTCCAGATATGGACGATGTCCGTCCAACATTGCGAATTCCTGAACGTAAGCTTGGTGCGGCCGAGATCAAGTTGGAGCAGTTGGACAAGCAGCGCCGGGAGAAAAAACAGCGTATTGATGCTGTCATGGGTAATCTGGAGTTTGGCGACGAAACTGCCGAAGGTCGTCTGGGCACTGAAGGAGGCGGCAAGAAAAACAAAGACAGTCGTGTCGTCAAGAACATCGGTTACGTTCACCACTCACTCCCCGCGATCAAGCTTTCGATGACAAAACCCGAGCTGCCAAAAGCCAAGCTGCGCGAGTTCCATCGCCCACGCAGCAAGTTCAAGATCAACGAACGCATGGTCTTCGCCCCACCGCCAGTTGTGCCCATACCCCCTGTCGAAGAAGGTGCCGTCGTGACGCAGATCAAGAAGAGCTCTGATCTGAACTTGACCGCCGGTGGTAAGATCATTCTCGTCGAGTACACCGAGCAGAACCCGCCGATGCTGTCGAACCCTGGCATGGCGTCTCGTATTCTCCACTACTGGCGACCGCCAGACAATGAAGAGGACGTGCTTGTGGGCAAGAAGAAGGTGAAGAAGGCTAAGCCGAAAGCGCCCGAAATGAAGATGGGTCAGGTCATCACGCTCGGTCACCACGACGAGACTCCGTTTGTCGGTGATGTGCCGCCAGGCCGTGTGGTGACCTCGTTGAACTCGAAGTTGTACAAGGTGCCGATCTTCCAGCACAAGCCGGTGGCGCCGTTCGCACCTTCTACGTCTGTTCGCGAGAGCGGCCAGTATGAGTTGTTCTTGCTGTGTCGCTCTGTGTCGAAGAGTAAGAAGGGGGCAGCGATTGGGGAAAGTGCGAAGACGACGATGTACGCATTCGAGATGCCGGATCTGTATCTGGCTGGCCAAATCGAGCCGCAGATCGAAGTTCCCGCACCGAATTCTCGAAGTGCAAACGATTTTATTCGTCCGTACATGTCATTCCACATCTTGAGACTTTTCAAGAAAGCTAGTGACGGAGAGCGTCTGAAGATTGAAGATATTGCTCGAGCGTTTCCGAACCAGTCTGGGACCGCGATCCGAAAGCGTATGAAGGAGGTTGCGACTTTCGAACGTGGCGGTAACGACTCAGGTTGGTGGAAGAAGAAACCTGCGTCGCAATTGACGAGTGAAGAGGAGATTCGAGCAAGCATCAACCCTGAGTCTGTGTGTCTTTACGAAAGCATGATGGCCGGGCATCGTCGTCTTCTCGACATCGGCCTCACAAAACTTTTTACACCGACTGGTGTGAACGGCGCTATCAACTTGCTCTTGAAGCGACTTGAGCTGCGAAAGCAAGCATTGTCTCTTGCATTAGTCGAGCCACTCAAGCTTGAGCGACGTGCAAAGGAGAAGGCAGAGCAAGACGTATGGAAACGTGATCCAACTGTGCGCAAGCTGGAAACGGATATCCAGGTTGCTCGTTACATCCACGAGCAGCTTCAATTGACACCGTGGAACTTGACGAACAACTACGTCGAGTGCCATTTGCAAGGAAAGGGATCAGGCATGCTACTGCTTGGTGGTATTGGTGATCCAACTGGCAGAGGTGAAGGTTTCAGTTTCGTACGAGTACCACAGTCTCGTGCGAAAAAGAAGGAAGGAGAAGAAGAGGCTGCAGCTGGACCGAATGCGGATGCTGCTGCAGTTCAAAAGGCCGTGGCTGCCGTTACTGGTACAACTGCTGATTTGCGTAAGCTCAAGATGAAGGAAGCTGGTGATGTCTTGCGAAACCTTGGTGTTGCGGAAGCTGATATCAAGAAACTGCGACGATGGGATCGTATTCACATGGTTCGAGAGCTAAGTAGTCTTGCGACAGCACACGGTCGAGCTGGTGCTCTGAGCAAGTTTGCCCGAGGGGCTCGCAAGTCATTATCCGCGCAGCAGCAAGACTATCGCCGCAAGTGTGATGTCATCTACGAACGTCAAATGAACGTGTTGAGCTCGACGACAGTATCATTCTCTGACGACGAAGAGTCAGGTGATGATTCTGATATTATCGATGAGCTCGAAGACGAGCTTCTTGGTGCTGGCAGCTTTGGAAAGGATGACCGTGAAAAGATCGTGAAGCTTGGGCCGAAGAACTTATTCACAAAGGGTGGTGGTGGTCTTAACCGCTCCAAGGAAGCCTTAGCAGAGCGAGAAGATGCGGTGGAGTTAGAGCGACTGATGAAAGAAATGAAGGAAGACTCAGGAGCGACAAGTGCTAGTCGTCGTGCTGACGTGGATGCAAGCAAGCTTCGTACCCAGCTTCGAGCAAGCGGCATTGCGGACGGTGGTTCTGGCTCAGCGGCGTCGTCTGTTGCGGGTGCTCAAGGGGGTACTCGGCCTGGTTCATCTATGGGTATGTCCCGCGGTGGCTCCAATATGGCGTCTGCCATCAACACTCCTATTGAGCACCGATCGCGGGCCTCATCCCCAACGAGTGCGTCGAAGTGGCCTTCATCTGGAGAGACGCCGAGTCGTGTTCCCGGACGCAAAGTTCTGAAGCGTACGACGCGTGTTGTGGAAGAGGACGGTACGGAGACTGTTCGCATCGAGTTCATCGTCGACGACAGGCAAGTGGCTCGATTCCAGGCGAAGCAGCACCGCCAAGATCGTCTCCAGAAAGCGGACGAGCGTAACTTATTGCGAAAGCGTAAGCGCATGCTCGCGCTCGAGGATGATGCGCCTGGATCGAGTTTGCTTGACGTGGCGAAGCGCCGAAAGCAACTTCAGGAAGAGCTGAAGCAACTCCAGCGAACTGAAGAACAGAACAAGGACTACGTCGAGATGCTGGAGAGGGAGGGAGAAGCAGGATTGGGCTCGGGCGGAGCCTCTCAGAAAGGAGGGGGTGTCCGGTGCACTCAGTGCGGTCAAGTCGGCCACATGCGCACGAACCGTAGCTGTCCGTTGTACATGGCAGACGGAGGTGGTGGTGTGACGGGCGAAGCGACTGGAAGCGGTTCGGTGAAGAAGGCGAAAAAAGGAGGGTCCGATGAGGTGGAGAAGATCACCGTAAACTTGGCCGAGCTTCGCGAGGGCGCGCGAAAGCACGAAGCTGAGAAAAAACGGAAACGCATCCAGGAGCAAAAGGAACAAGCGGAACTGTACAAGCGTCCGTACATGAACGCTGTCGTGAAGCAAAGCCGGTCGCGAATGCCAGTGTCTCATCTAAACGGCAACCTTGGTGTGGTTATCGAGAAGCTCATGGATATGCCGGAGAGCGAGCTTTTCCGGTTTCCTGTGGACGCCAACACTGTCAAGGACTACTACCAGATTATCAAGCAACCGATGGATCTGAGTGCCATCAAGAAGAAGATTGACGACATGCAGTACGACTCGATGCGAGACTTTATCAAGGATCTGGAGCTTATCGTCAACAACTCGAAGATCTACAACGGTGACCCTACGCGATCGCTGATCACGGCCAATGCTGTCAAGATCCAGAAGCGAGCGCAAGAGGAGCTGGCGACTTTGAACGCTGAAGGTGGCACACCGACTGCCGGCGAGAGAAACTAAACCACGTGCGATCCACAAACAACTCGAAAACTGCGTGCTTTTTCATCCTCCAAGATTGCTCGTGAACATCTCCGTTCCTGTATCAACTTGAGGATGACCTTTCTAAATTGCAATCTGAAAAAAGTCTAGATTGCTGCCACTCTGCACTCTGCACCCCTTGATACTACTGTAGTAGGTTACACCAGGATAACCACTTGTGAGTTACAGTGTACACTCCAGCGGGTAACCAGGTTACGTTCTCCCACTCCGTGAGTGATGGTCACAGGACCGGCGGCTGATTTCAGCCAGCTCGCACCCATCGTCAGCGTGAGATTTGCGCCTTCTGCCGCAGAGCGCGGCTTGCCGAGGGCGACGCCGACGCCCCACTTGTCAACTGCCGCCGCGCCGCCGCGTGGATCCCCACACACCACAAGTAGAAAGGCTCAGGCGCCAGCGGGAGACGCGCGCGATGGTGTGGACGGAGCAAAAAGCGCGTGGCGACGGCGTCAAGAGCGCCGACTCGAGTGGGCGGCGCCGCGACGCGTTTGGCACGCTCGAGGGCCACGCCAAGCCCGCGAGCCGCTTTCTGCACGAGACTGGCGGCTCTGTGTTCGAACACGCACGGTCGCGCACGCTGATGCAGCAGACTCGTGCCACGCGCGATCCACTTGACGATGTTGCGTACGCCAAGGTGCAGTTCGTGGCGTGGGAGAATGATATTAAGTGGGGCTTTGACTTTGGTGCCGAGAAAGAGCTCGCGCCCGTCGAAGAGGAGGAAGAAGACGCCCGTGAAGAGGAGTTGAGCTGTGCTCGTGACCAAGCTGCCGAGGGCACAACCCCGCTTCAAAGTGGAGAAAGAGTTGAGCCTATGATTCCTCCGACGGGTGGAGTGCAAGGAGTGAGAAACAGAATGGGATACGCAGCATCTTCCCATCAGGCCCAGGCCGCGCTGTACAACTCGACAGCCGTTGAGACGTACTGGGGGGCCACTTCTGAGGAAAAGGAATTCGATATGACAAAGCCTCGCCACTACCGCTGGGAGATACCGAGTGATGACGTCCGTAGCACAAGCCGAATGGACAAGCGACAGAGCTCTGTTACTCCTGACAGCAGTACGGTACTACCAAGCCCACTGAACAAGGAGCTAGATGATGGCTCGTGGGTGGATGCGATCGGTTGGGGCTCGACGCGGGATATGCCAGAGAGCAAGCTGATCCTTGATGAAAACGACACGTCGTTGATCCTCCTGGACGCGGATGAGTTGCCACCGACCGTTCATATTCAAGTGAGGGCACCTACATCTCATAAAGTGAACATGTCCCGAACAGAAGGACACGCTGGTGAGCTGCACCACTCACTCCCCGCGATCAAGCTTTCGATGACAAAACCCGAGCTGCCAAAAGCCAAGCTGCGCGAGTTCCATCGCCCACGCAGCAAGTTCAAGATCAACGAACGCATGGTCTTCGCCCCACCGCCAGTTGTGCCCATACCCCCTGTCGAAGAAGGTGCCGTCGTGACGCAGATCAAGAAGAGCTCTGATCTGAACTTGACCGCCGGTGGTAAGATCATTCTCGTCGAGTACACCGAGCAGAACCCGCCGATGCTGTCGAACCCTGGCATGGCGTCTCGTATTCTCCACTACTGGCGACCGCCAGACAATGAAGAGGACGTGCTTGTGGGCAAGAAGAAGGTGAAGAAGGCTAAGCCGAAAGCGCCCGAAATGAAGATGGGTCAGGTCATCACGCTCGGTCACCACGACGAGACTCCGTTTGTCGGTGATGTGCCGCCAGGCCGTGTGGTGACCTCGTTGAACTCGAAGTTGTACAAGGTGCCGATCTTCCAGCACAAGCCGGTGGCGCCGTTCGCACCTTCTACGTCTGTTCGCGAGAGCGGCCAGTACGAGTTGTTCTTGCTGTGTCGCTCTGTGTCGAAGAGTAAGAAGGGGGCAGCGATTGGGGAAAGTGCGAAGACGACGATGTACGCGTTCGAGATGCCGGATCTGTATCTGGCTGGCCAAATCGAGCCGCAGATCGAAGTTCCCGCACCGAACTCGGACGCGGCGAAGAAGTTTATCCAACCCTATATGTCGCTGCACATCTCTCGAATGTTCGAAAAAGCAACGAGCGCACGCTTGTCGATCGATGATGTGCACCGCGCCTTCCCAGGCCAGTCTGGGACGGCGATTCGCAAGGCGATGAAGGCGGTTGCCACATTTGAACGCGGTGGCAATGACTCGGGAGCGTGGCTGAAGAACGCTACGGTGGATTTGGCTGGTGAGGAAGTGCGAGCAGCCGCACTGACGCCTGAGGCGGTGTGTCTGTACGAGACCATGATGGCTGGTCAGCGCCGCCTCCTCGATGTCGGCCTCACCAAGCTGTTCACGGCCAAGGGCGTCGAAAGCGCCATTGATCGACTGCTGAAGCGTCTTGCACGCCGAAAGCAAGTCCTTTTCTCGGAACTTGTTGGTCCTCGTCAACTCT
Source organism: Pythium rhizo-oryzae (assembly GCA_027475725.1). Taxonomy (NCBI): domain Eukaryota; phylum Oomycota; class Peronosporomycetes; order Pythiales; family Pythiaceae; genus Pythium; species Pythium rhizo-oryzae. The sequence continues at coordinate 2,258 of JAMFLL010000111.1, read as the reverse complement.
CGCGGCACCAAAAGGCAAGAGCAGAGCGTGACATATGCGACAGAGATCCCATGATCCGAAAGCTGGAAGCTGACATCCAGGTCGCCCGCTACATTCACCAGGAACTGCAGCTCACACCTTGGAATTTGACTGGCAATTACGTCGAATGCCACCTGCAGGGTAAAGGCTTGCTGACGCTTGGAGGTGTCGGCGATCCGACAGGCCGTGGCGAAGGCTTTAGCTTCGTGCGAGCTCCCGCTGCGCGTGTGAAGAAGCCTGATAGTTCTGACGAGAACGCTAAATCTGTGGAAAAGGCGATCGCGTCAATAACGGGAACCACGGCGGATTTGCGGGCGCTCAAAATGAAGGAGTTGGGTCTCGTCTTGCGCAACCTAGGGGTCCCGGAGTCAGAGATCAAAGCGCTGAAACGTTGGGATCGGGTCAAACGGCTCAGAGAGATCAGCTCTGAAGCCACAGCGCGAGGGGAAGGAGGCGCCCTTAGCAAGTTTGCGCGAGGCGGTCGCAAGTCGTTGTCTGCGCAGCAGCAAGATTATCACCGCCAATGCGACGTCATCTACGAACGTCAATTGGACGTGTTGAGCTCGACCGCCGTGACGTTCTCGGACGACGAAGATGCGGACGATCATGACGATTCCGAAAGCATGGACGATTTCGAAGACGAGCTTCTGGGGGCTGTAAGTGATATCAAACACGACTGCGAGCAGATCACGAAGCTGATGCAAAAGAGTGTTCACCCAAAAGACATCGCTGGTTCCAACCGATCGAGGGTGGTACTGGCTGAGCGCGATGAAGCCGTCGAGCTGGCGCGTTTGATGAGAGACATGAAGGATGGCTCTACGCCAGTGGCTGGTCCAAGCCGCCGTGCTGACGTTGATGCAAGCAAGCTTAATAATCAGCTACGAGCAAGCGGCATTGCGGACGGTGGTTCCGGCTCAGCGGCGTCGTCTGTTGTGGGTGCTCAAGGGGGCACTCGGCCTGGTTCATCTACGGGTATGTCCCGCTGTGGCTCCAACATGGCGTCTGCCGTCAGCACTCCTCTTGAGCACCGGGCCTCATCAAGCCGTGTTCCCGGTCGCAAAGTTCTGAAGCGCACGACGCGTGTTGTGGCGGAGGACGGAACGGAGACCGTTCGTATCGAGTTCATCGTTGATGACAAGCAGGTCGCCCGATTCCAGGCGCAGCACCGCCAGAACCATCTCCAGAAAGCGGGCAAGCGCGAAGTAGTTCGAAAGCGTGGCGCTGAGATTTGTGCGAAACCGGCGGCGAAGAAACATAAGCACGAATCCGCCGCTGAAGTCAAGACAATCATTCTGCGTTTAGCTGGAACCGTCAGCCAAAGTGAAAAGAAGCGGAAGCGAGAGCCTGGGCAAGAGCGTGACGCTGAGCACGTTTGTGTGAAGGCGCGAACCTCGTAGATGCGGTAAATCGTAAAACACAGATTCTATGGTGTCGTTATGCATCTCAAACACATCGCAGCCTTTCCTCCCTGCTCATTCGTTTTCTTTCGTTCGCTCCCTGGCACTACTGTCTCAATCGTCGGGAAAAGCCGATGCCGAGGAAGACAACCGAGGCGCACAGGAGACTGTAGCCGATGGACTGCTGGTGGCGGTCGATAAAGTCGTTTACACTGTCTAGCAGCGACTGGGTCTGCGGTGCGACCGTGGACTCGGCCGGTTCGCTCGACTTCTTGGGCGACGCAGGCGACGACGTCTTCGTCACCTTGCGCGTCTTACGGCCCAGGTCTTCAATGTCCTTGTGGTTGTGCTCGCCATTTGCAAGCTGCTTGTTCTTGAGCGCGAGCTGGCCGCAGGCGCCGTCAATGTCGTTGCCGTGGTTCTCGCGGATCGTCACCTTGAGGTTGTAGGGTTCGCGCAGCACGGCGTGGAACGCACGGATCTGCTCGGGGGACGGGCTTCTAAACTGTGCGCCGACTTCGGTCGTGTTGTACGGGATCAGGTTCACGTGCACCGAGCGGCCCTGCAGGAGCTTCCCGAGCGTGTGCGCCGTCTCAATCGAGTCGTTGACGCCCTCGAGCATACAGTACTCGACCATGACCAGCTTTCCCTCTCTACGACGATTTAAAGAGAACAAAATGAGGTGAGTATACGAATAGATACGATAGAGACGTCATATCCGAAGAGCAGGCGTACTTCATCGCCAGGTGCTCGTCGATGACGGCCATGAGCTTATCGAGCGGGTACGCCGTCGACGTCGGCACGATCTCCGAGCGCAGCTCCTGGCTCGGCGCGTGCAGCGAC
>JAMFLL010000110.1:0-66468 GCA_027475725.1 Pythium rhizo-oryzae | reverse complement strand
CCGTCGCCGCCCCCGGGGGCGGCGAGGTAGGCGCGGGAGTGGGCGCCGCCCACGGCGGCCGCCGCGGGCTCCACGAGCGTCTGCGCCGGGAAGAACGACTTGAGCACGTTCTCCGACTTGAGACGCGCCTTGATGGGCGCGCCGTTGAACGTCTTGTTGCGCAGCTCGAGCAGCGTCTTGACGGCCGCGTCCTCGGACGCGAGCGTGACGAACCACGTGTCGCCGACGTCGCTGCGCACGCTCACTTCGCCCTCGGCGCCCTCAAAGATGGCACGCACCTCGTCGGGCGCCGTGGCCGACGGGATCTCGCGCAGGATGATCGTGTTGCGCTCCGACTTGATGTTGGGCTTGATCGCGTCCTTGGCGTCGCTCAGCACCACGACCTTGGAGTCCGCGATGGCCTCCACCACGAGCGCCGGGTTGCTCGTCAGCTGCTTGATCTTGCCGAAGCCCACGATCGTCTCCACCGGCACGAACCTGGCAACAACGGAGGGGAACAAGTCAGTCACGCGCACAGGAAGCCATCCAGACCCACGGCAAAAGCTCCAAAACGCACATCTGCGAGTTCATTTGCGAGACGAGGAACGCGTCGTTCGCGAGGTTGGCGCGCGAGAAGTAGAACTCCACCTGGCGCTTGATCGCGTCCTTGAGGTCCTTGCCGCCTGCAATGTAGAAAGCAACGCAGTCAGTGCACGGCTCATGCCGAGAGCAATGGTGAGAAAGGCGGCACGTTAGACGCACTCAGCTTGGCGGGCTTGGTCTGCGCGGCGGCCGCGTCCGTGCTCATGGCGTCTGTCTGTGCGGGCGGGGGGCCGTGGGGCAGGTCTCTCCGGGTCGGTCGGCTGCGGCTTTGCGCTTGCTCGCGGCGGACTTGTGGTCTCCGCTCCAGCCAGTCAGTCGCGCCTTGTTGGCCTCCTTGACCTACTGGTGGAGGCTCCGGCCTGGGCGGCCGGCCGGTTTCTAACCGGTTGCTAACTGCGTAAACGACTATTCCGCGGTCTAAACAGGGTTTAGGGGACGAAAAACCACACATTTTTCACGGGCCAAGTCAAGTGTTGTGTCCGAAAATACGGATTTGAGACATTTTGGGACAACCAACATACCCAAAAGGAGGTGGATGATAGACCGATGGTGTCAAAACAAGGTTGATCGCGCCCTTAGAGCTCCGCGACGATCGCGATGAGCTTGCGCACGAACGCGACCTGCTCGTCCATGGGAATGACCTCGAACTGGGGCACGTGGAGGAAGAGCGCGTGGTGCTAGTGTGGTTACACGGCAACCAAGTCAGTCTAGACCCGACCGACCCCAGCACACAGCGTTTCACGAATCTCCGTACCTGGGTCTTGTCCTCGGTGCGCTGCTTGATCCAGTGCAGCGACTGGAAGAACACGTAGTTGCAGATGTACCGTCCCGGGTCGGTCGAGATCTCCACCAGCTCGGTTTGGTTGCGCAGCTGCGCGAGCATGTCCTCGAGCGGCAGCGCCGTCTTGAGGTCGTCGCCTTCGTCTGCCGCGATCGTCTCTTTCTGGGCCACCCAGCCGCGCTCATCCGGGATGCGGAACTCCGCGACGTTGTAGCCGACGCTCTCGAGCGCAAACTTGGTCGCGCCCGCGTTTACGCCAAGGTGCAGGAAAATGAACGGACGCCCACTCTCCTGGAAAGTAGCACGACAGCACGGAGCATTAGTTAGTCCACCTCAGCTCCTTGGCCGTCCTATCGATTTGCCAAACGCACCGCGGCCTTCGCGCGCAGCGGCGCCAGCATCGCCAAGGATCCTACGAGCAATGACACGTGGCCATGCCTTCGGTTAGTCCTTCATGTCGAAACGTGTTACCTGGGAGATTAACGGCCCGCACCTTCGGCCGAGACCTCGAGCACGAGCGCCTCGGTCACGTTCTTGTCGTTCGCGATCTCCTGCACGATGAACGTCGTCGGGTTCTCGACGATGTCGCCGAACTTGCCGAAGCCCGTGAGGTACACGTCGCGCTTCTGCGCGGCGCCGCGCAGCGCCGTCGTCGCCGGAGGTTGCTCGCCCGTGGTCATCGCGTCGTTCGTCCCGTGGAAATTCGAAATCAGGACGTCAGTTTCCTCGTGACGCGGGTTGCAGTTCAGCACCTCCCCCTTCCTAGTGACGGGGTTACGCAGGCCAACAATGTACCCCCGTCATTGAAACGAGGATGACTCCCAAATAGTGCCTTCAACGCCTTTTTTTGGTTGGCGGGTCTGAGGAGAGACCTTTGTTCGTGGCTGGCTCACTTGGGCTCGCTCAGCAAGTCGCAAGTACAGCGCGCAGTGTCGACGACCGAGAGTTTCGATGGCGCGCACTCGCGTCGCGCCGGCGCCGCCAGTCTTCTCCGTGCGCGGCGCCCACGCGCCACGCGGCAGCGTGGTCCAGCTCGGCGCCTCGGCGCGCCGCGCGGTGTGGGCGCTGCTCGTGGCACTGCAGCTCTTCAACGCCGCGCTGCTCGCGTGCCTCGCGACCTTCTACTTCTCACGCAACACACGTGGCTCGCCGCTGTGGATTGCGTCGCTGTACTTTCTCTTTGCCGACGCGTACGCGTTCATCGATCGCTCCTACCTGGTGGTCGCGGCCACGTACGCGCTGCTGAGCGCCGCGTTCGCCGCGAGCGGGCTGCGCCTCGTGGGGCTGTCGCTACGCGGCCGGCGACTCAAGTTCGGCGCGAGTCAGCGGCCGCAGCGAAGTGCACTAATGCGATCCAAGTCGCAGTTGCTCACCGCCGTGCTGGCGCCGTTTCAGTCGCACGCGCCGACCGATGCGAGTCGCTGGCGGCGCGTTGCAGAGTGGGTGGACACAGTGTCGTTTACGCTGAGCCTGCATGGCCCTCTCTTCGATTTGCGCTTTGCCGCGGACCGCGCCGTGGGCGTTGCCACCCAGACGATTGCAGCGTATTCTTCCAGCCACAGTATCAGCAACGTGTACCTGAACCAGACGTACGGCCTCGTCCTCTTCCTCAGCTGCGTCTCGACACCTATCTTCTACCGTGTCTTTCGCGCGGACCGGACCAAGCAACGACTCGCTTACCTGCTGTCAGACCTCGTGCTTGACTTCGTGTGGGGCTCCATCATCCCCATCTGGATGCACTCCCCGATCCTGTACATGTATTACACTGCCTTAACAGAGGCCATGGGGGACTCCACCACGTCAGCGAGAGAGATCCGGCGAGTGCTTGTGCTCTCGTGGGGAAGTTTGGTGCTTTCAGTGATCCCGTTTATCACCTCGCTGGTCAGCATCCTTGAGATCCAGGCAGAACTCGTGGAATGTTCGTCGCAGGGACCAATGAAGACGCCACTGCTGTCGTTTCCGAAAGCGGGAGGCACAACGCCAAAGCACAGTGTTGGCCAGAACACTGCACCACCAGCCGCCACAAAGCGACACATTTCAGCATGGATGTTTCGTCTTACACACGGCGCCATCGCGATGTATGGGTGCTCAGTGTTGGTCATTTCGCTTTTAGCGAGCAATGTGTTCGGCCTCGTCACAGAACAACCACAGTTTGCCTGCGTCTTCCCACTGAATCCGTGGTTCTCGATCAAAGAGGCGTGCATCAAGCGGTTTGTCAATTGCAGCGAAGTTGGTTTTGATGGAAGTCGAGCGGAGATTGAAGCTGCGCTGGATCTTTTCGACGACGGCTCGTTAGCGGATCTGCACTTGCAAAGCTGTGCAGCGCTTGAGATTCCGGACGCAATTCACCGCTTTCCCCACTTGACCAGCATCATGGTCGAGGATTCTTGGATCAACGAGTGGCCACTGAGCGCAGGAGTCACAACGGAGCACTTCACTTCTCTCAAGTCGATCAAATTACTCGGCGTTGACACCAATACGACGCTCCACGGGCTCGTTTCGGCTACGATTGCGGAGACTATCGAGTACATTCGCTTCTATGGTGTGCCGAATGCAGAGAAGATACTGAGCTCCGTCGGCTCAAACTGGCAGCATCTCCAGTACTTTGATTGCGACGCGTGCAATCTGTCAGATGTACCGCTCGCAGTCGACACAATGTCAAACCTCTTGACATTGTCACTTGCTGGAAACCGAATTACGGAACTGCGTGACGATTGGATCACACGTTGGGATCTGGAACTCATCGGGCTATGGATGGACGAAAACGAGGAACTCGCATACCTATCTGACACTGTGTGGCGCCAAGCTGCAACGTGCTCTGTGTTCTCCATGCAGTTCACGAACCTCTCGACCATTCCGGAGTGGGTCCCAGATCTTATGCGGAGTGATTTCGTGGTGTACGGATACGGCTCACCATTGTGTGATGAGAAAGGAAACATACTCGGTGGTTCTTCGAGCAAGTTGCGCAAGGTAGTGTCGTGCGAATTCAATGACGAATAATTGACCACGTTTAGCTCACATGAGCGCATATAGGGCCGCTCTTGGGGTTACCGTGATCAATTTTTCCTCATCAACTTCTCTCCGCCTTCGTCGTTGCGCTTCGTATGGCTTGACAACGCATGTATCGCGACTCGGTTCTGCCAAGGGCGATGACTCGGGTGAAAATGCTGCACTCGCCGGCGACAAGCGAGACTCTAAGGTCAATATCTGGTGGGAGCGTCGTGCCGTTAATCACTTCCAAATCGACGTTCCGCACGAACATCAGCTCGTGAGTTTCTTTGTGACCCAGCAGCTGGCTTAGGATCACAACACTCCCACTGCGCAAAGCAGCCACCAATGAGACAAGTGGGGAAGAAGGTAGTGTCAAGCAGTCCTCACGCACCGGAACGAGCACTCAATAAGGACACCATACGTTCGCCTGTTTGCTGCTCGAAAGACAATCGCACGATGCGAATGGAATGCTGGGAGAAGCAAAAAGTCGCTGAACGCGATAGTTGAAGCCTTTGGGATCGAGAACTTGGCCCATACAAGACCTTCGATACGCGTGGTTATTCACGTGTTCTCGCACATCTTGAGGGTTTCCAGTGTCGTCACCTTCTCCCTGTGAAACGCAGGGTCGGCGCGACGTACAGCGCTATTGGCCATAGACACGCGCAGTCGGTCTTGGATCTCCCAGCGGTGCGAAAATCGACAGGCTGACCGAGCGATCCAGCCAGCGGTTGCCCTGGACCGCCGCAACCGCGCGTACCCAGCACGCCCACACGAACACCAAGTGGATCGATGGCACGCGCGTACCGAAGAAGCCGTTAAAAAAATGGTTCAAAAGCAGCATTGCGAGCGTCTGCTTGGTGTTGGGGGCGCCCCGGTTGGCAGCGAACACCGTGTATAGCAGCGGTAGCTGCTCCTGCAGGAACCGATGTCGAAATATGCCGAGTATACGCCCTCGCAGAGCTCCTCGAGCTCCATGATCAGACACGCGAGCTCGGCGTTGAGGTCCTCGATGAACGCCTCGTCAAATCGCTTCTTGCACTGCACCGCTGTCAGCATCGTCTTGGCGGATTTCGCCGAGGGCCTCACGACCAGCGCGTCGTCCTCCGCAGCGTCGAAATAGTCGTCCGGCAGCGCGAGCACAGCGTAGTAGTTGGAACAATCAAGCGGCGCGTCCACCTTGTAGTTCGAGTTCTCAGCGATGGGGCGCTCAGTCTGCTTCAGCATGCCCAGCCAGTCCTTGAGCAGCGTGAGAAAGGACGCGTGCGAGTCGTAGGGCTTCGCCGGGAAGACGGGCGCGGCGCGCTTGCGCAGCGTGATCGCGATCTCACAGGCAGCGAGCGAGCGCGGCCACAGGTTGAGTTGCGCCGGCATGAGCAGCGTGGGCTGCGCCCCCACGGCGTACACGGAGCGCGCGTACACCAGCGGGCGACCGCTGGCGCTGCTGCGCGTCGCTATGCCCAGCGCTCAGCCCCACCGCGAGCAGCCAGCGCTTGAAGCAGTCGGTGGAAGCCTTGTACTTGCGGTAGATGCCCGAGGAGGAGGTCGAGACAGGCATCGTGGCTTGTTGCCTCCTTAGATCGCGATCATATGGATGATCTCTCACTGTCAGAGGAGCTGGAGGGGCATGGATGGATAGACATAATCCCTCGTTGGACGAAAAACCGCCTCAGCGGGGTCAACGAGGACACCGGTTCTGCCCACTCGGGCTGACCGGCCTGACACGCAACGATTTGAGCAGCATTTTCGAGCACACCTTTCGTCCAAACGAAACCAAACGAATGCAGCAGAGATCTCCCTCAGAAGAAGGCCTGGTACAGCTAGAACACTAACGAATCCAGTTTGTCGATGCATCTACTGCGAGCAACATGTTCGGCCTCGTCACAAAACAACCACAGTTTACCTGCGTCTTCCCACTGAATCTGTGGTTCTCGATCAGAGAGGCGTGTATCAAGCGGTTTGTCAATTGCAGTGAAGTTGGTTTTGATGGAAGTCGAGCGGAGATTGAAGCTGCGCTGGATCTTTTCGACGACGGCTCGTTAGCGGATCTGCACTTGCAAAGCTGTGCAGCGCTTGAGATTCCGGACGCAATTCACCGCTTTCCCCACTTGACCAGCATCATGGTCGAGGATTCTTGGATCAACGAGTGGCCACTGAGCGCAGGAGTCACAACGGAGCACTTCACTTCTCTCAAGTCGATCAAATTACTCGGCGTTGACACCAATGCGACGCTCCACGGGCTCGTTTCGGCTACGATTGCGGAGACTGTCGAGTACATTCGCTTCTATGATGTGCCGAACGCGGAGAAGAAATGTTCTAACGGGAGGGGCTGATGTTGAGGCTGGAAGTCAGGTTAAGCCAATAGAAAGCGAGCTTAAGACCGGAAATCGGCCAGTCTGAAAGGGACTACAGTACTGAAACACCACACACAACTGGTGTCGCCGCGAACCGGGAATCGGTAGGGATGTTCGCAGGAACAAAAATAGTCCGAAGTTTCCAGCCATCCGAGTGTGTTTCCACTGGAAGTTGGAATCGGTACAGGAGATCAATGGAGAGGGTCATCGATCGATACAACTACGGTAGCAAATAGTAGATATCGCGTTGGCCCGAACAGTCTCTTGAGCACGATTAAGATCAACAAAGAGCATACAACTCCGACCATCATCACGAATAGTGCCAGCTCCTCTTCGCAGCCTTTGCAAGCATGCGCTCCACGGGACTTCATGCATCAATCTTGGTGTCGAGGAGCGATTTTGGCTCCCTCGAGAAAGTGCGTTGTATGCACACAGAGTGTGAACTTTTTTTACCGATTCTCACAAAAAAAAGTTCGAGGAAGCTCAACACGGAAATGCGAGTTAGGGTAACATTTTTACCGATTCCCAGTTTCCATGGACACCTGAAAGGGAGCTTTTAAGCTCCATGAGCCCACCCTTCGCTCCTCTTTCCTTCGCCGCGCCCCCATCGTTTCCTTCCACGCAATAGCCAGCCTTGCACGAGGAAACTCACCTGATTTTCTGGTGTCTCGCTGCTCTCTCTCTCTCTCTCCCTCTCTTGCTTTCTCAAGGTCCAGCCATGTGCGCCGCGCGTCGTTGCCGTCCACAGCTGCGAGGTGTCCGCTCGATTCTCTTGCTCGTGCATTGTTCGAGTGTTGATGACTCCCTACGAGGGCTCCAGCTTGGGTTTCCAGCACGTGGAAACAGAGGCTGACGCTGGAAGATGGAGAGGGGTCGAACTGCAACAAATATCGATCTAGCATTGATTGCTTGACCAAGAGCGTAGTACTGTACAGCAACAAAATTGTTCAAGAGCTTGGTACAGTAACAAAATTATTCAAGAGCTTGGTACAGTAACAAAATTTGCGACGTCGACGCTCTTCTTCCTGAAGCAGCTGCAACTTGATGAGCTGCACCAGATCATCACTGGATGGGTCGTTGTGGGCGCCACGCGTAGAACGAAAGCGAGATTATAACGTGCTGCCGAACCGGGCGCTGCACTGGCTGCAGATGATTCGGGTGCGGGCGTGGCTGCGGAGCGTTGGGGAGCGGTTGATGCGGGCTTTCTTGGGGCGGGTTCTGCGGGGTGGAAGGGAGCTGAGGCGCTTGAGTCTCCGTGGTCGGCGACACGTCGCTTGGCATCGTGAAAGAAGCGTCGGTGGTCTCCTCAAACGCAGAAGCGACAACGGACAACGCGTCTTCGCCATTTGCCATGTCGGCCCTCTCGATGATCAAACGACGCATGCGCTTGGCGTCCCGGACTTCGGGTGGACAGCTTGCGCTTCCCGTAGGAGGTCCCGGGCGGCAGAGCTGTGAGAACTTGCGCCGAAGAGAGTCTGCCGTTCGATTTTCCGATGGAAAAGTGATCGCATGCTGCCGAGCCACCTCTCCCCATTCTTCCATTCCTATAGGAAGAATAGCTCAAATCGCGAACCCACCTCCAAGGGGGAGAAGCCCGCCCCTCTCCCCCCCCATACGAACAAGCCGTGGGGCGACTCCCGCCCCACTCGCCACGTTGGGGTTTCCCTCCTTTTTCTCAAATGATCTCTGGTTGGAGCTTGCTCTTTCGAAAGTTCGTGAACACCGTCCCTCCCAAGCTGCAACCACCAGTTCTGATCCCGTTTGGGTCTGGTTGACATCAACTTCGGCCGTTCTCGAACGGCCGAGGTTGGGGCATAGTTTGCCAGAGCAAAGCGGACAGAGACGGAGCATATAGTCGTCGCAAAGTGCCAAATGTGGTTTCAGGTTGTTCCCACTGTACCATGCTCTTGGCCAAGCAATCAATCCTAGATCGATATTTGCAGATTCAATCTGGTCTGCATGACCCAATCTTCGTGATGATGCCGCGTGCGTAGAAAGCAATAGATGCATCGGAAACCTGGATTCGTCGTATGGTAGAGCACGATTAAGTGCTCTCGCTGTACCAGGACTACGTGTCGGGGGCGATCACTGCTGCATTCTCTTGGTTTCGTTTGGGCGAAGTGAGCTCGAAAATGGTGCTCAAATCGTTGAATGTCAGGCCGATCAGCCCGAGTGGTCTGAAACGGTGTCCTCAATAAGGAGTCATCGGCAAGCGCCATTCCTTCGGTACAATCAGAAAAAAGCCCAGTTGGCGTCCGACGGTTCGATATCGAACCACGGGTGATCTTGGCGTCTCGCGCGGGACAAAAACGGGCGCTCGACTCGATTGAGATGGGTCCATCATCTTTTTCAGGATCCATACTACGAACAGGTAAATGCAAACTCCTAGTGCCCCAAGAGGCCACTGATACAAGCAGCCCATACGTTTCCAGAGACTGTCGTCAATGGCTACGCTCCGTCATAGAACGGGGTGGGCTCAGTCGCATCCAGCTCACGTTCTGCACGGCGGTGGCTGAGAGAGCGCTGGGCGGTATCACGTGACGAGAAGCCCACGCACCTCTCACACGACTCCCCACAGCGCTGGGGGCCAGCGAGGCGCGCACGACGGGAGCGTACCCAGTGGGCGGTGCCTGTTTCCCGCGCAGTGCAATAGAAAGTGAGACGGCCCGTGGATCAAGGGAATCCGCACGCGGCGTGCGGCAGACGATCCCAATGAGGCCGCCCACCGCCGCCACGGCAATAGTATGGGACAAAGCGTTGCGCATGGCAACCTTCCTTCGCCTCCTGGTCGCCGAGCGCGTTCCTTCAAGCGGGACAGCGCCCTCGGCTGCCCCTCGGCTGTCAGCGGAAGGCCATTCACCAATCTGCCTCCAAGTGCCCAGCCCTCCTGGCCCCCACCTCCGACCGACCCTCGACGCTACACTCCCTCATCTGGCCATGATGCACTCCACGATGCGCTTGTCCAACCACGCCTCGCAGACCGACGAGTTCAAGCACGCGCTCGACCTCTCCGTGAGCACGCTCTCGCTCGCGTCGCCTAAGTCGCCGCCGCTCACGCGGCTGCCGAGCCTCGAGAGCGTGATCCGTCGCGTGAAGTGGCCCCACCACGCGGACGCCGCGTCGTCACTGCTCTCGCTGTGCGACGCCTCCATCTCGCTCGCCGGGCTGTACGCGTGCGGCCTGGTGCTCCGCGTCGACCAGCCGCCGCTCTCGCCCATGTCTCGCGTCGCGCAGATCAAGGCGTTCGCCAAGCGCCCTGTGAAGACGGCACCCTCAAGTGCGCGCCGCGCGACCTCGACCAAGACCTGTCGGTGCCACCTGTCGATACAGGACCTGCTCTGCAGCGAGATCGCGCGCCCGCCCAAGACCGCGCGCAGCTCCAAGGCGAGCCACCGCCGGAAGTGCGGCATCTCGGACTGCGTCAAGTACGCGCTCAACGGCGGCCTCTGCATCGCGCACGGTGGCGGCAAGAAGTGCCGCCAGGAGCAGTGCGGGACGGTAGCGCAGAGCGGTGGGCTGTGCAAGGCCCACGGCGGCGGCAGTAAGTGCAAGACGCACGGGTGCGCGAGCGTCGCGCGGCGCCAGGGCTTCTGCATGACCCACGGCGGACGCCAGCCCTGCAAGGCCGCGGGCTGCGGCACGTGCGCACACGGCGGCGGCTTCTGCATCGCGCACGGCGGCGGCAAGCGGTGCGCGTCGCTGCACTGCGCCAAGAGCGCGCAGGCCGGCGGCTTCTGCTACGGCCACGGCGGCGGCAAGCGCTGCACGGCGCCCGAGTGCTTCCATGCCGCGCGCAAGGGCGGGCGCTGCATCCGCCACCGCGAGCCGGACGACGACGACCGCGACGCGCGCGTGGTGGTGTGATGTAAGTTGGTGCGGCGTGCGTTTGGTGTGATGATGGCTGTACTTTTGGGCTTTGACTTTGAGAAAGCAAGAGAGAGAGAGAGAGAAGTGAGAGAGAGAGAGAGAAGAGAGAGAGCAGCGAGACACCGGGAACTCGGGTGAGTTTTCCCTCGTGCAAGGCTGGCTAGCGTGGAAGGACACGATGGAGGCGCGGCGAAGGAAAGAGGAGCGAACGGTAGGCTCGGCAAGTGTCATTAATACTACGATGCGATCGGAACGAAAAAGCCCAGTGGATAACTCCCCACTTGGCGTCCGATGCTTCGATTTCGAACCACAACTTGGCGCCTCGCTCAGAACAAAAACAGGCGCTCGACTCGATTCAAGTGAACCTCCACCATCTTCTTCACTACTACCGGTCGGTACGAGAAAGCACATACGTTTCCAGAGACTGTCGTCAATGGCTACGCTCCGTCATACAACGTGGTGGGCTCAGTCGCATCCAGCTCACGTTCTGCTCGGCGGTGGCTGAAATAGCGATGGGCGCGATCACGTGACGAGACGCCCACGCGCCTCCCACACGACTCCCCACGGCGCTGCGGGCCAGCGAGGCGCGCACGACGGGAGCGCACCCAGTGGGCGGTGCCTGTTTCCCGCGGAGTGCAATAGAAAGTGAGACGGCCCGCGGATCAAGGGAAACCGCACCTGGCGTGCGGCAGACGATCCCAATGAAGCCGCCACCGCCACCACGGCAATGATATGGGACATAGCGTTGCGCATGGCAACCTTCTTCCTCTGCTGGCGAAATTGAGCCTCAAATCGAGCGATCTAATTGCCAGCTTCAGCATCAACCAATACTGTACCGTGAGAACCACTGAGCCTCGTCGGCTCAAACTGGCAGCACCTCCATTACTTTGATTGCGAGGCCTGCAATCTGTCGGATGTACCGCTCGCTGTCAAGTTTTTGACATCGTCACTCGCTGGGAGCAGAATTGCGGAACTGCGTGACGAAGGACGAAAACGAGGTACTCACATTCCTGTCTGGACATGTGCGGCACCAAGCTGCAACGTGTTCCGTGTTCTCCATGCAGTTTACGAATCGCTCGACCATTCCGGAGTGGGTACCAGATCTTATGCGGAATGACTTTGTGCCGTACGGACACGGTTCGCCATTGTGTGAAGAGACAGGAAAAATACTCGGTGGTTCATCAAGCAAGCTGCGCAAGGTAGTGTCATGCGAGTTTAATGATGAACAAATGGCTACATTCAACTCACATGAGTGCATACTGGGCTGCTCTTGGGGTCACCGTGATCGATTCTTCCTCATCAGCCTCCCTCCGTCGTCGACGTTGTGTTTCGTATGATTGGACGACAAATGTATCGCAAGCCGGTTCTGTCACATTCGACGACTCTGGTGGTGGAGATGTTGCGCTCACTGGGTACAAGCGAGACTCTCGAAGATCGATCTCTGGTGTGAGCGTCGTGCAGTTAATCGCTTCCAGATCGACATGCACTCCCTCCGAGGTGAGCTTGATATTGTCGACGAAATGGTGGCCAACTAGGATGTCACAGCTATGGTAGGTCTTGCGAGAGAACATGTTCTCCCCCACCACAGGATCGAGTCCCGAAAACAGTACCACGAAGAAGTGTCGTCCTGACAGGAGCTCGTCGGTTGGTATGTTGTACAGTGGAGAGTCTTCATCGATGATGTGTGTGACGGTTGTGGCGAGCTGCACAACTGGCCAGACGTTCCGTACGAGCTTTAGCTCGTGGGTTTCTTTGTGGCCTAGCCTCTGGTTTAGAATCACAACACTTACACTGGACAAAGCAGTCATCAGTCAGACCAGTCTGCAAAAAGTAATTGTCATGCACCCCTCACGCACCGAAATGAGCACTCAATAATGGCACCGTACGTTCGCCTATTGGCTGCTCGAAAGACGATCGCACGATGGGAATGAAATGCTGTGAGAAGCAGATAATCGCTGAACGCGATTGTAGAAGCCTTTGGGATCGAAAACTTGGCCCATGCAAGACCTTTCACACGCGCGAACATCCACGTCATCTACTCGTTCAGATCCTCGGATGTAAGGTATAGTGAGCGTACCTGTGACCAGAGTCGACACAACCATGCCAGCGATCGAGAGAATGCAGACGTAAAAGTTCATGAGATCGCTCTGCGGTTTCGGTGCGAGCGACCCGTATCCGATTGTCGAAATCGTCTGTGCGCAGAAGAAAAATACCCGCTCGTAGTGATTGTCAACTTCGACGCCGGCGGTGTTGACGACAGCGTGACGAGCCTGAAATAGCAGTCATGTTATGAGCGTGGGAGAGTCGTAAATGACCAAACTCACTCACCGAGAGTTGCATCAAGAGAGCCATCACAGCAATCGCTGAGAAATAGATGAAGGCGAGGTACACGAATACTCGGAGCCACGAGGTTTCGAGAGCGCGATAGTAGAGTCCTTTGGAAAATCGACTCAAGGGGTGATTCTTGAAGCGAACTCGCCGCCGCATCAGGCTCATTGGTTCGTCGTGAAGGTCATGATGAGACTCGTGGGTGTGTCGACGACTGCTCCCTTGGGGCGCTAACGGGTCGATGTGGCCACGGCGGCGGCGGCTGATGCGCGGCACTCTGAAGCTGGTGGTACGCATACGACGATCAAAGCGAACGTGGTGCATTGGCGTGGCTTCGTGGCGCTCTTCATTTTCAGATCCTGAATTGGTCTGTGTTGAAACAACGCTCTTGCTCTCATCGTCTTCATCGTTCTCACTGTTCGTGCCATCTTCATCTTCCGGCGAGATGCCGGGGCTGTCTGACGCTAGTGGGGCGTCTTCTCGATAGCTTATCATTGACTCGAGATCGCTATAATCGACTCCAGTGTCAGTGCCGCCATTGGGGAGCGACAGAAGTAGCTGCGTGTGGCGCAGAAGCTTCTTTTCTTCTTCATGATCGCTATCAGCGACATTTTCAAGCTCCTCTGCCATGTCCATGTTGCCCTCGGTCTCGGTGCTGAGTGTTGTGTTGTTCGCCGGGTTCTCCTCCACTACAATTTGCAAGTCGCCTTGCTGGGTTGCTTGCTTGATTGGCGCTGATACCACAGCCGAAATGTGCTGGAAATCGAGCTCAATATGGTTTGCCAAGCGGTCCCACGTAAGAATGGGAACGAACTTAGCTCCCCATCGCATATTCTCGTACGTGAACTCGAACTGCTTGTGCACCGTATCATGTAGCGTTTCGTCGACACCGGACATCATTAGAATGATGAGGAAATCTGCCTTGGCAAAATCATCTTGTCTCATTCCGAAGAGAGGACTATCTTCTTCGATCTCGTGGACGATCTCAGCCTCCAGCCTATCGGAGAGGTTAGCAGAGGAAACTCTCCCGTTAAGTCGACCAACTCACGTACCGTAACGTGATGTAACTCGTCGTTTTCAGATGCAAATCGTAGTAGCAGAGCTTTTTCTCTCCGCTCTTCGTTTCCTGCTCAGAGTACAATGGCCACATATGTCTCAGCTCTTCACCACACTCTACGGAACTTCAAGCTGACTACGCCTACCTCGATCCGCATCAAAACCAGCTTGAAACTGACTTCAAGAATTTCTCCGCGCATGATCAGCTCGCGCCGGGTCCCGTTCACGACCCGGAACCGCATCTCCAATCCGGCGTCAGGCCCTCCCTCTCGTTCGGAAACTGTAAAGACGTCGCTGCAAATGATCTGTGAGCGCGGCCGCGCAAACTTCACAAATGCAATGCCCGTCATGAGCGAGATCACGATCATGGACACGAAAGACTCGATCACGGCGACCCAGTTGGAGCACGAGTCCTTCGGGAACAGCACGCCGTAACCTGGCCAGTATACGCGTCAGTGGCAACGTGACGGCCGATACGCTACAAGGCACAAAAGTCGCACCAATCGTGGCCATCGTCTGGACGCTCAGATTGAAATAGTCGCGTGTCTTGGCGTCGGGCACCGTGAGATCGCTGTGGAGCCAGTTACAGTTAGTGCATTGGCCCATGCGGACGAGCAGAAAACCGAGAACGAACGCACGCGTTGCAGAGCGCAAAGAAGAGCGCAAACACGCCGACCACGGCGATGTAGATCGCGCCGAAGAGCGCGAGCAGCGGCAGCCAGCGGAGCGTGACCATGAGGTACAGGTACCCGGAGAAGCTCTCGAGCGTGAGGTCCTTGTACTTGAGCACGCGCATGTGGCGGTGGAGCAGCTTGCCGCGCGCGCCGTCGTCGGGCGGCTCGATGGTCGTGCCCTGCCACACGTTGAGCTCGCAGATGCCGTCGCTGTGCGCGCGCGTCAGGCACGGGCAGGCGCGCGGGCCCACGCGGCGCCGCGTCACGGGCTTGGCGTCGATCACCGAGCGCTTCTTCGACGGCGCCATATTCCTGCGTTTCCCAAAGTGACGGTCCCGGAACCAGGCGAGCAACATTAGATATGGATGTATCCGTAAACAAACAGCAACCAGGAGCCGTCATCAGTGGGTTCACTTGGTGGATTACGCTTTTGTCGGGGGTTTGGGTGTGGGTGAACGCGTCTCTTCTCATGGACATCACGGTAGCAGCGTGCGGCGGGCCTTGGCCACGAGCGGCACCACGTAGCCCGTGATGCCGAGCGTCACGGGGTAGAACGCGGACGAGAACACGACGGCGGCGGCGTACGAGCCGAGCGCCGTGCCCACCTCGTCGACGCCCAGCTTCGCGAGCAGCGGCATGACGTCGACGCCTTGCTTGATGAGGAAGTAGAGCACGGTCACGACGCTCACGCCCATGAGCCGCGAGCCCATCATGTACGCGGCGCCGTAGCTGTCCACCACGCTGAACATCTTGTCCATGGACTTGGACATGATCGACGAGTTGCCGCCGGCGGCCGCGACACGCTCTCGGCTCCTGTTGATAGAACAACCCGCGCACCAGCGCATGAGTCGTTGTTGCATGGATATACATCATAGGTGAAGCGCATTCCTAGACGCACCCGGGCATGACGTTGGTGAGCTCCGACAGTCGCACGCGCGAGAACGCAGGGAAGACCTTGGCCACGACGGCAGCCGAGGCGAGGTCGAGCGGCAGTCGAATGCGACGGAACGGGCGGCTCGCGGCAAACGCAAGCGCAAACTCGGGGGAGAACTCGATGCCTGTGCGCACAAATAGGCTACTATCGGATTGGAGAGATCGCGATCACGTACGTGCGGCACGTACCAGTGACGTGGAGCAGACCATACATGGCACCAATACTGCCAATATCCGAGGCAAACAGCACGGCAATGGTCTCAGCCGGGTTCTTGCGGATGCCGTCGTTGAGTTTCTCCACGACGCGGTCCAGGAAGCCCGTCGCGGGCTCCACCTCCAGCTGCTTGTCATCATCATTCGCGCTGGTCGAGTACCTTGTCGTGCGCTGGCTCGTGGCGTGCGCAAACGGAGCACTCACACGCACGCGACGGAGCGACGTGGCCGTAGGATGCATAGCCGTGAGGCTGCGCGCTGCGAGCCCCGCACCGCGGCGCGGTGCGAGCGTCGAGAGCATGTGGCGCGCGAGCATGGTGCAGATTGGACTTGGTGTCGTCGCTCTGGTTCGGAGCTCTTCATTGCCACCTCAGCAGATCACCTCAATAGTGCGCCGTACTTATATGTGGACCACATTATCGTACAAATCGGTTTTAGCAGGAGCCAAATGAGAAAAATTCACAATTGTGGAGACAGGCCACAACGGGTGCATGTCTCCAACCGATAATCCGGATATTGTGCGTGTTTCGTTGAACTAGAGTGGGATGATTACGGCCGCGCAACTCAAGCGCAACATCTCCCGTCAGGTTGTCCAGGGGGTGTGTCCATCATACTAACCTTCCCTCCTGCGCTCCAGCCGGCAACGAGGGAACAAGCGGCCAGTTCCCCCCATCCTGCCCGACGCCGCGCAGCTCCGCGAGCATGGAGAAGTCGCTGTCGGACAGCGCCGTGGGCTTCGCGGCGGACCGCGACCGCGTCGACGACGGCGCCGCGCCGGGCGTCGCGCGGTCCCAGTCGCAGTCGCAGCTGCCGCCAACGGGGCTGGCCAACGGCGGACCCAACGCGCGCCCGAGCTACGCGACGGCCGCGCGCCGCGAGTACGGGCTCACGAGCACAAGCTTCAACTTTGACGACTACGGCGACGGCGTCGACATCGACGACATCCGCGACGACCGCTCGACCGTCCAGTATAGCGTCAACGGCCACGACAGCGGCAGCGGCAGCGACGCGGCCACGCCGCCAGCGCCGCTCTCGCCGCTGTTCCCGGCGTCCGCGCACGCGTCCCCGGCGCCGCCGGCGCGCATGTCGCTCATGTCGTCGGTCAGCATGGGCCAGTACGCGTCGCCGGCGCCGCTGTCGGAGGCGCCGACGGCGGCCACGTCGTCGACACGGTCGCGGCTGCCGCCGAGTGCCGCGCGCTCAATGAAGGAGAGCCTGTCGTACCTGACCGAAACGCCGATCGAGGAGTACGTGGCCAAGTACCAGGTGATCAAGTGCTCGTGGCGCGGCAAGTACGAGCGCATCTTCGCGCTCGGCCCCACGCGGTTCTGCACGATCGACCCGAAGGACTTTGAGGTGACCAACACGTGGCCGCTCACGTCGCTGCTCGGCGTGACGCTGGAGGAAGGCGACCCGGAGGGCTTCACGCTGGTGCTCAAGGGCACCAAGAAAGACGAACAGCTCAAGCTCAAGTGCCGCTTCCGCTCGCACCTGCTCTCGGATTTGTACCGCCAGCAAGAGCGCTCCGCGCCGCGCGGCCAGCGCGCGCAGACGCAGTTCCCGTGTGCCAAGTGGGGGCGAAAGGGCATGACTATGGACGGCCTGGTGGACGTGGGCAAGGACGGGTTGTCTTTCCTTCGTCGAGATGGGTCCCCGCGATCGACCTACTTGTACGTAGAGATGACCCACGTATCAACCTTGTCCAGTTCGAACGACGGGTTCGCGTTCGGCTACGGCGGGCGCCATCGAATCTTTTTCAGTGACCGTCGCGGCCAGATCGTAGCGCAAATCAACAGCGCAGCTGCTAGTCTGGGACTGGCGCTTCCGTCGCGAAATGGACTCACAGTAGCAAGCGTGCAGCACGAGAGACAGCACTATGGGACAGATGTCGGCCAACCGTTCGTTCAATTTCAAGTGTACAAGCTCACACGCAAGTACTCGACCCCGGTTGAGCGAACTTTATCACTTCACCAGAATCATCTTGTCGAGTTAGATGTTGATGGTGCAGTAGTATCATGCTCAGCGTATGATCAGATCTACGTGCTCGTGCGGTCGCCAAGGAACCAAAACGACTTCGACATTCAGTTCCTCAACGGCTCCACAACGACACACTACTCTTCCAGTGATCGAGATGGCGTGCTTGCTGCGATATACGATCTGTGCGTGACATGCAATGCAAATGCGGAGTTGTTCATCACGAGTACCCAGAACGAGCGTGGTCTACGGCTTCTGCCGTGCTTTGCTACTGAAGACACAGCGGAGACGCATTCATTTTTTGGCGACACCTCCATCGGAATTTGCTTTTTACAGCGAATGACGGCTGTGGGCAAGTACAGTGGATCGAGGAAGTCTTCTGCGGATAGAGGGTACGGTGGATTATTGCGTGGTGCGGTGGCCCGTAGCGAGTCAACTGATATGGAGACATGCATGCGTAGGTTTATCTCAATCGTGCAAGAATTCAACGCAAACGTTCCCGCGAGCGGTATCCTGTACGACACGAAGCAGAGCATTATCATCGAGGCGTTGCGCCCAATCGGTGCCCAACTGTACTTCATCTCAAAAGGGACGCCGATTGCATCGAGATCTGCTGTCACGTTGCTTCAGGCAATGTTTCGGATTTCGTCATCGTTTTACGGGTTCAGAGAAGTCGCGCAAATCCCGCAACTAACCGAGGCACTCACGAACTTGCTTGCCAATGGCGATGAGTTTGCCGTCTTTTGGACCACATTGCTTCTCAAGAAGCTCACCGTGCACACTGTGCCGACCTCAGTCAGTACGTCAATTGTGATTGCTCGGCTAATGGGTTCTGATTGAACAGCGTGCTGACGGGGAAGTTTTGTGATTTAGAACTTGATGGCCCATCCCTTCGATCGAGCGAAGAAGTGGAGGCGTACAACAAGTCTGTTGTTTTCGGGAATGCGCAATTGGTGCATACTTTGGTTGAGCATTTGCATGGAGTCGACGTCAAGGGCTCAGCCCCAGTTCCACAGTCTCGGCACCGCATCGGCCCGCTTGTTATCATGGGTCTTCTTCAAACGCTTGAGGGAAGCTTGTGTTCGCGGAAGTCAACGACCGCGCCAGCGGAGTTCCAGCTCATCATCAGGGAAATCGCGAAGTTCTACGGAACGCTTCTCAAGGTTTTGTTCCAGTCGAGGTGTGCGACCACCGTGGAAGCGTGTACACTTCTCCTGAAGGCAATTGTGGAGGAATGTGATCCTGCGGTGGCGACTCAAATCAGGGATGCTGCCCTGGCGGAAGGAATCGTTCTCCGGCATCTCTATCAGGCGATATTTGACCCGTCGTTCGACCAGCGCTCGGTGAGCCGATACCTCATTTCTCTGTGGATGAGTCATCATTCGCCATCGAAGCAACTTCTGATGCGCATACTGCCGCCCGGGTTGATGCCGCTCCTGGATGAACCGATGCCATCTGCAGCCGAGCTGCTCGAGATGGATCAAATCGAGCGTGAGCAGACGAACGGAAGAATTGGGGAAGACCTCCTTCGACTGTCGTCACTCAGTGACGAGCATTTGTACGGAAACGACGGGTGGTCAAATCCAACAGAGCAGGCCACGGTTCGTACGAACCTAGTAACCAGCGACAACTTCGCACGCTCGACATCGTACGGACAGTTTGTCGATGGCCCTCCCCTCCCTCGTGATCGTGCAAGTATGTCATCCACTTTCGACGCACGTTCTTCCCTCGCTGTCGCGGCAGTGTCTGCGCGCGAATCGATAGTTGTAGCGATCGAAAGTGACTACACGAAGTCCCGGATGCTGCAAAAGCTGCAAAGCTCGTTCCTCGTGTCGTCCACTAGGGGAGTGGCCAACCCGAAGGCGGAAGAAGAGCGAATGAGTGAATCATCAACATCGCGTGACTCGTCTCGCGGCAGCAAGCGAGAATCAGGAAGATCCGGTGGTGGCAATGGTACGGACGAGTCGCAGCGTGTACGAAAGCGAGATGTGGCATACGACTTCATCTCCAACGCGATCTCGAAGTCAAAGACCCAGCGTCCTCACCCAACGAAAATCAAAGGCCACGCCCGAAACAGTCGAACATCTGCGTTCCTGAGAGATGACCGTGAGCCGGAGAACTTTCGCATCCTCTTTCACACACTCTCACAAGATCATGAACGTGTCGACCTCATCTGGAATGCAAGCACGAGAGCAGAGTTACAGCGCGGCTTGCTTCGGGAAGTCCAGCAGTTCGGTGTGTATCAGAACAGCAAAGCCAGTGGCAAAGCGATTTGGAATTACGAGGATTTCCGGGTGGAGTATCCGAGCCTTCGTAGTGAGCCAATCGTCGGCGGCTGCTATCTTCGCGTCTTGAGTAACCTTGTTGCTCCTAATCGTGACAAGCGAGGAAGAAGTGATGCAAACGGCCTTTTCGGAGCGACTTCAGGGGATGACTTTGTTCCTTTCGAGCCTGAACAAGTTGGCGTCCGGAAGCCACGCAGGTTGATTGAGCATTTGTATCGTCGAATTCTGCGTGAGAACATCAAGGCTGAGTATCACAACGAAATCGAGATGACGCTCGCGTGCTCGCGAGGACTGACCATCGTGGCGAGCGCTTATGCAGCTTTTGACGATACGACCGAGCTCGACGAGCTTAACTATCTCATGCAACTGATGTTGGACACGGTACACGCTCCCGTGCTCGAGGCCCTCCTACGCGCAGTGCGAGCATTGGCGCTGTCAAGATCAAACGCAAAGAAACTACTCGAGAAGGACACTCTCGTTGATACCCTTGTTAGCTTGCTCCAGCTTGGGCACGCGAGTGATCGAGAACACAGCATAGCCCCACCGAAGCAGTTGTGGAGGATTGAAGCTGACACAGACGGGAACTGCATCGACGCTGTTTCCGTTGAAGACATGAGGACGTTGGTGCAGACGGGCAAGTTATCACCTGAGACCTGCAAGGTCGTTCGACGAGAAGATCAAGTGTGCGAGCGCGGACCGAATACCACTCAGTCTCTCTCGTTGCTGGAAAATTTGCAGCTTCGGTGGGAGGTTGGAATCCAAGGCAAAATATCCCCTGAGCAGATTGCGCATGACGCGATCCAGATCCTCTTAATGATCGCGCGCAGCAACTTTTTGATCGAATACTCGACGACGAGAAATTCGCTGTTTCCGATCGTGCGCGCGAAGGTTTCACTGTGGAGGCGCGTCCGGGACATCTTGCCGCTTGTTGCCCGATACAACCACCCGGAACTTAGCGAGCGGACCGTAAAGCTACTCAACTTCTTGTATGATGACCCAAGCGCGCCACAGCGACTTAGCGGCAACGAGGAGCTCACCCACCGATCGTCGCTTCATCTTTGGGGGCTGTTCTATATGGTTTTCCTGATCGACACTCTCAACTTCGACGATTTTGCGGGGCTACTGAAGTCGACTCATCTCCATCAGGACGGACTTGATGGGATTAGTGCGCTAGTCGGAATTTTCCCCGAAGCCCTGATCGATACCCTGGAGAGAAGCACCCCACAAGAATTCACTCAGGTTTTCAACGGAGCGGTA
The DNA here is from genome assembly GCA_027475725.1 of Pythium rhizo-oryzae. Taxonomy (NCBI): domain Eukaryota; phylum Oomycota; class Peronosporomycetes; order Pythiales; family Pythiaceae; genus Pythium; species Pythium rhizo-oryzae. Next base: position 45,176 of record JAMFLL010000110.1, on the reverse strand, counting down.
TCCTCACCAGATGTGATCTGGAACAGAGACATGCGTCTGCATCTTCGCGAGAACTGCTTGGCCCATATGGACGACTATCTGGAGATCTTGCAAGAGGATGTGCAAAGTCACTGGCGATTTTGCCCGATGGCTCCTGTTACCTATGCAGAGCTTGAGGATGAAGTTTGGTGCGGTGGTGTTTACCTCGGAAAATTCTGCGAGCGAGATGACTTCACGATCAACGAGCCAATCGATTTCATGCACAAAATTACCCGCAAGTGGCACCAGGAAGTTGAACGTAGAGCTGCCTTGTATACTTACGAAGAGGCCGCCGAGGTACTGGGTATCGAGTTTCAGCCAACAGGACGCGAATTTCATCCAACATACCGAGCTGCATTCAAGAGGCGTGCGCGTGAGCTGCAAGACGAACACATTGACCACGATGTTTATTGCCAAAGGTACGAGTGGCGGTTCGCGACCCAAGCGTTCGCTTATTCTCACGTTGTTGTTGCTCCCTTATTGTTGTAGGATTGGGGCATTAAGGGAGGCGTATCGAATTGTTACGTGCCCAAGAAATAGTCTCCTGACAGAGGGCCACGATCCCGTCAATCTCCTTCGGATTCTTGACGCGATGATTACGATGTGCAACCGATACAGCTCCAGATTGGGTGATTACCAGTTCGATTCGTACGATCTGCTTCTCCCTCTGCTGCAGACTCACTGCACAGAGGATGGTACGCCACCATTGCACACGAACGACACGCAAAGATTCGACATCGCAGTTCGCGCTGCTGAGTTGCTGTTTCAGACTTGCGCCGTATCTGCGCGCAATGCAGATGCACTATTGAAGCAACAAGGCGATCTCGAGATCCTCGAAAAAGTCATCCATTTCTGCGTGGATGTGATGGTTGCTGAACCCGAAGGCCACGACTCTCGAATTGACAAAGTCTGCTTCTTCGTACTACAAACGATCACGGGCTTGCTTGCGTCGCAGGCTGGCCGCATGTGGATTTCAGATACTTCTACTCTTATTGTTGACATGACGCGAATTTTGTGGTTCTGGAACCAAGGCTTCGGAGAGAAGAGTCAGCGAGTGTTACTTTCCAAGAGCGTGAAACAAGTTCTCGAAGGTGCGTCCATTTAGTGTCTTTTGATGTGAGAGTTGATAACTCACTTGGACTATGACGTCTGCAGGTATCTCGCGCATGACAATGCTGAAGGCCAACCAAGAGCGTATCTTACAATCTGGCGCTGTCTGGCATCTTATCCTTCTCTTTTCTCGGTATGATGCTGCCCTCGAAGAAGTTGTTGTTCGTTCACGATTGGGTACGACAATCAATACCGACGAGGAGTACGACATGATTGCTAGCGAAGTGCAAAACCTTCTCGCGATCATGGCTGTACGAGCTTTGTGTCGCCTTGGAGGGTTTTTCTCTCCGGAGAGTGAGTTGGCGTCTCCCAGAAACGAAGATTTGGCGGCGGCAGTCGAGGCTCTTTTTACTCCCAACCTTTCAAGGCTACTGCTCCTCGACAGCCATCACGAGTTCTTGAAGATTTATCACAGCGAGTGCGAGTCGTATACGCTATTTTGGAACGAAGAAATGCGCCAAGAAATGCTAGCGTTTGTGAAGCCGAGAGCCTCGATCGAGCCATCGCTTTTGACGAACGAAGATTACTTTGACGCCATCAAGTTCCGCTTCGACCATCTGGCTGTTGTGTTTGCCTTGGGTGACGTGTACATTGACGCTCTTGTGTCAAGCCTGATGGTCTTGCAACAAAGCGAAGTGCCTACGTCTCTGAATGATCTTGGCTTATCTGAACGGTTCTTCCAGGAACTATTCGCCTTCATCGACAACGGTAAACTGCCGCTTCCATCATTCAAGGTCGAGGATGTTCCCGACAGTGGAGACCACCCAAGTGGAGATGCAAACGAAGTGTTGGAGTTCAAGCCACACAGCGGTTGGCACCTTCAGCAGCCCGATCTCGAAACAACGTATCGTGTGACGGCGCTCAACTGCCTTGCACTCACTAGCGATGTTCTGCCACATTTGGTCGACCGCTACGTGGCTGCTGATGCCCAAGTTATCAAGATGCTGCTGCGGCAACTCTTTCCACCAGACAATGAAGTCCACCAAAGCGAGGAAGATGAAGCCTCTAGTTTGGTGTTCCCAGATGAGCTGTACGAACCGGCACGTTACCACTGCATTGTTGTGCTGCAAGCGCTGTCACCGCTCAACGGATTCGGCCGGGCTTCGTATGAAGTCGGTATTTGCGATATTCTGATAGAGGTGATCAATATGTGTCGCGAGGTTGGCCCCCAAATCCTGCAGATCATCTGCAACCTGTGCCGCACGTCCACGCGAGCTGATTTTGTGACGGATATTCTACAAACCGGCCCCTACATCGAGTTCATCGGGTGGCTTGTTGGCGTCGAACCAGTTGAAGAAGAAGATGAGAAGGAACTGGCGGAAGCCATGCGGATCCCCGCAGCTGAACTGTTAGCGGAAATGGGTCGTTCGACGGGTGCTCTTAGTGTTGAGAGTCTCGCAATGCTGAACCGTTTCTTCCCACCACCTATGACCGATCGTCTCGTGTCGGAGCCGAAGGCATTTATCCAGTTCTATCAGGGCGACCATGAGACACCAGAGCTTGTTTGGAATTCTACCGCTAGGGAGTTCTTGCGCAACAACCTCGTCAGTCTTCTCAACGAATACTACACAGCCGCTTCCGGTGGTGATGAAGAGGGAAGCAACAGTGAACTCAGAGCAACTGCACGGTCTCGGCTCGACACACACGTTGTCGACTATACTAGCATCTTCCCTGAGGCAACTGTGGGTAACGTGTACCTGAACCTCTACCTGCGCAGCCCGACGCACCGACTGCGAGACCCCTTGTACGTAGCGCTTTTTTCGTCCTGCTCAGGATGCGCATTGTTATCCGTCTAATTGGCTTTGTGATTTGGTCAGGTATTTCGTGAGGTGTTTGTGGACCGAGTACGAGACTCTCTACGGCGACTTGTCACATTTGTCGTCCTCTCTTCGTCAGACACGAAGCCCAGATGATGAAATGATGACTGAAACGGGCGAGAGATTTTTGGACCTCGTTACCGCATGCCTGGTGTGCGCCCTTCGGGTAAGGCACATATATATCGCTCATTCAGCTGGAGAAGTTCTGATTTGAGCTGTTCTTGCCACTAGACGAATGTGTGGGTCTTGGCCGAATTGGCAGTTGCAAAGGTCCCAGAAAGGTGCTGCGGCTTTCTGAGCGAATGCGTACGAAACAATTTGAGTGAGGCTTGCTCTGTAGCTGTGGTGCGCATGCTTCGGGTGTTGAGCACGTCAAAGCCATGTGTCGCCGCGATGCAGCCAATGTGCTCAAACTTGTTCACATGCCTCCTATCTCAAGCCAGCCGCTCTCGGAACAGCGTTCTGTATCGGGAGACGGCTTACTCACTGGAGATTATTCGACGAATCGTGATCAACTTCCCGTCGACGATGGCGAACGGCGAAGGCATAGTTACAGTCGCGATGCGCGTGGATCTCTTCAGCCATCTCTTAAACATTGTCGAGGACCCAGGCAGCCTTGGGCCTGTCCGTCAGCCGAACCTCATGCGCGCTATCGCCATCGATATCCTGAACACACTCGAGAAAGATCGTATGCAAGCTAAGGCGGCTCATGACATTCTGAAGAAAAACAAGAAGTGGGAGAAGAAATACCGACATGAAGGCACGGCGATCCCAGTGCCCGGTGTCCCCGAGGACCCATTCCTTTCGCACCACTCGGCCGATCTTGATCGTGCAGTTTCAGAGTTTGCAGCCCATGCTCCAACTACGCGCCCTACCAACGCAAATCGTACTACAGTTTTCGATGCGACCGCGTCCGTGCGCGGGACGATGATGGACAAGTTCCGGAGTTCCCCTCGGCTGGGCGGTACTTTCCCAGGAGCGGAGCGAGCCTCTGTTGCATCATCCGAAGGAGCGGCACCGAAGAAATTTGCCAAGTACAAGAAGCTCTTCAGTCGCCACGGCTAAGATTCCCAGAGCCAAGAAGAACTGTGGGTAACACAACCTGTAGATAACAATGCATATACTGTTGATAGGTTTAGATGCTTACGACTCGTTCCGCCAGCCAAGGAGCAAACTCTCGAAGTCGGCCTTGAGTGCAGGCCACGTGAACTTGTCAAACTCGGTGTGATGCTCATCAAAGAATTTGCGCGCGGGCGAAGGATTCCCGCACAAGTACTTGAGCTTTTTCAGCAGCTGCCGTTGCGTGTTAAAGAGGCTGGCGCCGCGAAAGAACTCTGGATACACGAGTCGATTCGGCACGAGCGGGTAACATCCGCAGAGTACGGCCTCAAGCACAGCCACACCGTAGAACTCGTGGAGACTCGTAGACACGACCACGTCCGCGCTGCGTAACAACTCCCAGTACCGCGCTTTACTCTCAGCGTACCCCCAGTGAACAATCGAGACGTTTGCGGACGTCTCGAGCTTGACCTTGGCGCTTTCGAAGATCGGCGGGCTCGCGCCAAAGGCCTCGCCGAGCACGACCAGCTGAAAGCGGTGACCAGCGCTCTCCAGCTCGAGCAGCGTCTGGAAGAACTCGTTCGGGTTCTTGTCGTACTCCCATCGGTGGTTCCACAGGATCGTGAGTACATCCGCTCGCTTATCTTCGACGGTCGATGGCAACGCCGGGGGCGCTGGGACGGTCAGTGGGAAGTACAACACGCGTGATTTGGCGTGGAGCTGTGCTGAGAGGCCGCGGTGCCGCAGCTCCGGCTCCGGGATCTTGTTGATGAACGCGTCGACCTTGCCGAGGAAGCTCGACCGGTTGAATTCCGAGTTGAACACCAACTCGTCCGCCGCGAGGCACGAAACGATTTGCGCCCACGCGACCTGGAAGTCTTCGGCCGCGACTTTGCGGCGCGGCGCGTCGGGAGCATGCTTCGTACTCGTGGCGAGCTGGAATGGGTACGTGAGCTGGTTCTCGTGGAAGTAGAGCACTTTGCGCACGCGCTGGGAGCTCAGATCGGGCCGCAGCCCCAGCAGCTCGGCGAGGTTCACCATCGCGGTCACGAACAGCACGCGCACCGCGCTGCTGCGCGGGATCTGCAGCGCGAGCGTCATGGACGCCGCCATGAACCGCCAGTGCCACTTGCGCGGCGGCAGCGTGCACACGGCGTGGCGCGCGCCGCCGGGATCGCCCGTAGCTCCTGAGCTCGGCGTGAGCAGCTCCGCGACGAGCAGCTCCACGAGCTGCTTGTGCGAGCCGCCGTGGAACGGCTCGACCAGCACCACCTCCGCATCGCTTTCGCTCGCGAGTTCACTCGGCGCCACTGCGTCCGTGGCGCCCGCGGCGAGAGGCGGCGGCGCCGCATCGTCGCGACGGCGCTTTCGGTCCATTTTCCGTTGGTGGCGGCGGGTATCTACCCGTATACCAACGTATACTTTCCTTGGCTCATCCGGATACGGACCACGCCACACGTCACAGATATGTCTCAAAACACGGTGCATTTGTGGGCTACTGTTCTCAAAGCACGCCAGAAATCTTTTTGAAATCTTTTTCTAGTGAAAATGGAAGAATAGCGAAAGAAGGCAAACCCCGATGGGCCGCCATGGATCCTTGGGGGACGCGCCGGTCCAACGCGTTTGATCCGACCGCCGCCACGTGACGAAGCATGACGCGACGCCTGCGCGCGGCGCTCGCGGCGCTCTGGCTCGCCGCGGCGCTGCTGTGCGCAGCCGTGCGCGCCAACGAGGACGCGGCGCTCGTGCTCACGCTCGCGGCGCGCACGGGCGGGCTGCTGCGCGTCGCGTGGGCGCTCGCGCCGTCGTGGCTCGACGCGCACGCGACTGACTCTATCACGGGCTTCAACGTGTCGCTCGACGGCGCGCTCGTGGCCCAAGTGGCTGCCGCGACGAGCGAGTACGAGCTCCCCGGACTCGCGAACAACACGCAGTACGCCGTCCGCGTCACGGGCGAGAGTGTGGCGAATGATGGGACGACGGCGCTCTTGGGCTCCGACACGCTGGTCGTGTCGACGCTCAACGTCACGAGCCCGGCGGCGCCGCCTACACCGGAGCTTTTGGACGCCGGCGGAGGCTTCTTGCGCGTGCGCGTGGCGCTCCCACGCGACACGGGCGGCATGAACATCACGAGCATTTCCGTGGTCGTGGCATCGCAGAAGGATTATACGACCACGAGCCTCTCGCAGACCGCCAGTCAACCCGAGTTTACGGTCTACGGGCTTGATGCCAGGACGCCGTACCGTGTGCGTGCGTACGTTGTGAACGCCGCCGAGCTGCCGAGCGGACAGAGCAACGGCTTGTTCGCCAACACCTCGGCGGTGCAGCTACCCGGCGCGTGCCCACCGCCAACGTTACTGAATGTGACAGGTACCATGATTTCCGCTCAACAAGACTGAAAGTGGCGTGGTGCGATCCACTGACGTGTGGCCTGGCTGTAGGTGGATCGTTCGAGCTGCAGCTCAACCCTCCGATCGATGATGGTGAGCTGTGCGTCGAGGCAGCGTGGATGTGGACGACCGCGAGTCTAAATGTGGTTGCACACTACACGTATTCGCACAGGTGGCGCGCGCATCAAGGGCTATGTGGTCTACATGGCGGTGAACGGCTCGTCCGTGTTCGAGGAAGTCGCCAACACCGTGGCTTCGCAACAGCCAAACGCAATCGAGATTCGGCGGCTCCCACGTCCATCGAATGAACCGCTACTTCCATTGACACGTTATGACGTCAAAGCGGTCGCTGTCAACATGGTGGACGTTTGCGTGCTCCCTGCGAGTGTGTGGAACGTCTCTGGAGAGGTTTTATCGGTTGTGACGACTGTGGCGTCACTTCCAGGGGCACCACCGTCACCATACTTTTTGAGCGCGACGGGTGGACATGTGACGATCCAGCTTTTGATGCCAGGCAACATGCGCGGCGCTATTCTCACGGGATTCTCTGTAATGGTCGATGGTGGAGTTTACGGCTCACTCACGACAAGCGAAGAACGTTCGTATTCGATAGCGTACCTCCGAACGAACACCAGCTACTCAGTCCAAGTGGCCGTCATTACGGATGTTGGAGTGAGTGGATGGAGTGCCCCAATAGTGGTGAGAACAGGGAGCCCGTCTCGACCATCTCCTCCGCTGAATGTATCGGCCATGAACATCACGCCGAGTCGAGCATTTATCCAATGGCAAATCCCAGCTGATTCTGGTGGGGTTGACATCACCGGTGGGTGCATCTCTTGTCGATAGAGCATTTTTTTCAACTTGACTCTATCTAACACTTTTCTTTGATTCCAGAGTACCGTCTAGTGCTTTTTACAGCGTCTGGCATCAAGACCATCTCTACACAAGGGACATCACGAAGCTATCAGTTGAGCGGGCTCATTGCAGCCACAACATACACCGTCAAGGTTATCGCGATCAACGAGCTATTACTCGAGAGCTCGGTGACGAGAGCGAACGGGGCCACTTTTCAATCGCTGATTGCAACCGCACCAGGCGTGCCGTTTGGCATTAGTGCTGCGTCACGGACAGGTGGAGCCATTGAAGTTGCGTGGCACGCTCCAGAGGAGAGTGGTGGGGCCGGATACGATGGCATCATCTACAATATCTCCATGGTCCGTGTCGCTCCATGTTACACGAATTCATCAAACACGAGCGCATGTGGAACATGTGACTTGGTGCGAATTCCCTCGGGCGATGAACAGTACGCTTATAGCCGGGGCTGCGAGCAACCATCAACAGCGTCGTGTCCCGATGGGTCAGCGAGCTGCTGTGTCACGACTTCAAACAATTTGATCGGAACTGGATATCTCTGTAGTCGCATCGGGGGTCTAGATCACTACCGTCTTGTTCCCGGGGGCGCGACAGTGTCTGCGTTTCAGCGGCTCAACCATTCTACGACGTACTTCTTCGCTATCCAGGCGACCAATAAAGCTGGAACGAGCCGGCCTTCTTCGGTTGTAGGCCTCCGTACAAGGTAAGCCCATTCGCCACCGTGATCATCATCCATAGCTCGTGAACTTGACGTGCTTGCTATGTAGCTCCCAAACTCCTCCATCGTTCCCGTCTGAATTACGCCGTTTTGGTGGCACTGGTGGGTCCGTCAAACTAACCTGGGCTCCGCCTCAAGATACTGGTGGGACTACAATCCTTGGCTACCGCGTATACCGCGACTACGAACTGCTGACCCCAGAACCAGTGCTCCCACCGTTTGTCGACTGTGGAATCGATATCAAAGCGACCACAAAATACCTATACGGCATTGCCGCGGTCAACGCGTCGGGATTTGAAGGGAGTGTAGGCTCGCTGTTGGTAGAGACACCCCCTGTGACTCCACCACAGCAAGTCCTTTCGCTATCGCTGGAATCCCGTGGTGTATCGTGGCTAAATGTGACTGTGACAAGAGGATGTGATCTGGGAGGTTCAAGAGCTGTGAGCTACCAGTTCCAGGCCACACAAGATGGTGCCCCGGTCGCTTCTGGTATTTTCGCGTGCTGCAATGTAATACTGCCCGGTCTTCTGGCAGGACGAGACTATCAATTGAGTGTGAGAGTGGCGAACGAAGCGGCTACTCTCGAGTGGTTTAACGGGACATTTGCGACAACGTCGGGGATACCTGCAACAACGACGATGGTATTACAAAGAGCCAACTCGTATTCACTCGCCCTATCTCCCAATACTTCAGCCACTCAAGATCGAGAAATCGCGGAATACGAAATCGAAGTATTCAAGGACGGCAACTGGATTCAGAATTACTCATTCCCGTGCGAAAACTCCATTGGTCGTCCGGGCCTTCGCGTCTGTCCGAGCACTCTTCGTATCGACAGTCTGAGTCCAAACACGACATATCAAGTATCTTCGAGAGCGCTTGGACCGAATGGCTGGAGTGAATGGAACAATCAGTCGTTCGAGACGACTGATGGACCTCAAGGAGTGGTGGAGTTCGGGTCCCTGACTTACGCGGGACGCATTGGTGGTTCTTTCAACGTGACGGTTCGACGTGTCAATGGGACAGCTGGGACCTTGAATGTTGTGTTCAACGTTACCCAGCCGGAGACTGTTGTGGTCGGGTGCGATTGCCTCATCGGTGAAGGTTGCTCTTGCCGACTATACCTTGCAAGCTCACTGGCTGTGAGCAAACCAGGAATGATATCATTTGTGGATGGACAAGAAAACCAGACGGTCCAAGTGCTTGTGTGGGAGGACGATCCAAGTATAATCCTGCCCATGACATTGGTGCTGAATCTCATCGGCGCGTCCAATCTAATGGAAGCCAACTCACAAGCTGTGGCTCAGATTGACCAGAGCGAACGAAGCGGTTTCCCGGCATTCACTCGGAGTCAAGTCGATGTACTCGAGAACTCGTCGTACGCAAAACTCAACGTTGCTCGCATGAATGGCTCCAGTGGGGCGATTGCATTCGATATCGAGACTTTCGATATCTCAAGCAACGCATCCGTGCACTACATTCCGCTCTCGCGTTCGGTTCAAATGGCAGATCGACAGAGTCAGGCGACGGTGTGGGTGCGTCTCATTGACAACCGTTACTACGAAGGAACTCGAGTCTTTGGAGTGCGTCTTCGCGCACACGTGACCAATTCTTCGGATAGGTCTGCTCAACAGCTTGCTGTGAGCACGCGACGGGTCAGGATAGTCGACGACGAGGACTCGGCCATGGCTTTGCCGGGAACACCATCAAATCTGAGCATAGTCCGAGTTACTGGCGGGGAAGTCGAGCTGAAGTGGGCTGGGTCGACCTTTAGTAACGAAATCGCGAACGGTTTCTTGGTTCGCGTCTCAACTCCATCGAACGGGACTGATGTCGTCAGCATGTACAATACGAGCTCGAGCCCAAGCTTCATCTTGTCGTCACTGGAACCCATGACACTGTATCGATTCCAGGTTGCAGCATGGAATCTCTTTGGCGTGAGTGAGTTCTCTGGAATGACGTTTGTTTTAACGACCGTACCATCCCCACCGAGTTCACCCCTTACGTTCCGGACCACTGGCGTCGGCAGTAACTACTTGAGACTCGCGTGGGAGAAACCCCGCGACCTTGGTGGTGTTCCATTGCTGGGTTTCCGGTTGTCGATGCAAGATGAACGTGGTGGTGACCGATTGGTTGCTGAGACTCCTCAGGACATCACTACATACACGGTGAAAGGGTTAAGCGCGATGACAGCGTACACTTTCTTCGTCGCTGCCAGCACGACAGCTTTCAATGTATCTTCATCTAGTGCGACCGCAAACCTCACAGTTTTGACTGGTGAAGCTACCGTCCCGACGAAGCCTCCACCGCCAACTCTTTTGCACCAACCGACTGGGGGCACGTTGACATTTTCCATCGGTAACTCCGAAGACCTTGGTGGTACTTTCATCACGGATTATTCTTTGTTCATGCGGAAGGTTCTCGTTGATAGCAGTGGGACGAACCCCATCGCAAACAATCTCACGAATCCGAATGAAGAGTCGTTCCAGGTAGTCTGCTCTGACGCAACACCGTGGGTAAATAATTCGACGGGTAGATCTTGTACGGTCTACAAGCTTGTCCGGGAAACGAGCTACGAGTTCTACGTTGTACTTCACAATTCGAAGGTAAGCAGAGAGCGTTGGTAAAGACGCTGTGGGGCTGACACAACTCTAACTTGTTTCTTTTCTTTGTAGGGAGCGAGTGAGCCGAGTGACCGAGTGATGTATCGTACATCGTCGACGATTGGGCTGCCTTCGCCACCAGAAAATTTTCAGGCGTCGAACGTGACGGCAGGAAATATCATGCTTGAGTGGGATCCCCCGCTGGACCTCGGCGGAATGAGCGACGTGTTAGGCTACACCGTGTTCCAACGAAAGGATGCGTACTTTCCGGTATCCTATTTCGTCTTGTACGACGGGCGAGACTCAACCGAGCGCCGAGTTGCAATCAAGGGTCTGACACGAAACACCGCGTACGCTTTTGCGGTCATCGCTCACAACACCGCGACCTACTGCGTGAATCTTGCGGCCCAGCAGATGACCAACTTCGTTACGGTCAACACTCTGCAGTACAGCATGCTTTCGCCGCCGCAGTCTCTCAGGTTACTATGGGCAACGGGAGGGGCGATCGTAATTGGATGGGACGCTCCTGATGACTTAGCTGGTGTCCCTCTCCAGGGCTACGTCGTCGAGCTGATTTCAGGTGGTACCGATTCGAGCTCCATCATGCTTACACCAGAGATGCTCGCAGGATATATAACTTCGTACACGCACTACGGTCTCACTGAGCAGACTGTGTATCGGTATGCAGTCACTGCCGTCAACCAGGACGGACTGGGAGAGCGAAGCGCCATCGTAGCGTTCTCGTCGATATCGGCGACACCCCCGAGCACTATTTTGAACGTTCGAGTCGTCGAAGTGTCTGGTGGACGAATGGTGTTGACGTGGGGCCCTCCACTCGATTCTGGTGGGCGACCGATCCTCTACTACCAAGTGACGCGAGGAGATCAGCCTGACAACGTCCGCACAGTCACCTTAACCTCATTCACGGACAAGAACGGCCTCATCGCCCAGACTGAGTACGTTTATTACATTCGTGCATTTAACGGTCTCCTCCTCGGTGAAACCAGCTACGTGTGGAACACAACAGGGCCCCCGACGGTGTCCGATCCTCCGATTCTGGCTGAAGCTTTATCGTACGGTGGTCGTATTGTGATTACGTGGGCTAGTGCCGATGATACCGGCGGTGTACCAGTTCTCGCCTACAACGCCACTCTCTTCAATTCAAGCGACAACGCGATGCTGGAATCGTACCAGGGATTAGCTACGAACTACACCTTCTCGTTGCTGTCTGCAAACACCCCGTACGTGCTCGAGCTCTCGGCTGTGAACGAAGTCGGACAGGGCCTTGCTATCCGCTACAATGTGTCCACCAGCAACGTCGATCTCCCGAGTGCACCGCCGCCGCCGAATGCGTCCGAGGTTCTTGGTGGCAGTATGGTGCTCACCGCGTACCCTCCAAGCTACAACGGCGGAGAAGACGTGACTCTACTGCTTTGGAACGACACTTCTGTAGTGGGCACGTTTGGCCCAGGCCAAAACTCGATTTTCGTCTCCGGACTCATTGCCCTCACGCGGTACCGGTTTCGAGTCAGCGCGAACAACTCCTATGGGCAAACAATCGGCGAAGATCTGTTTGTCTTCACGGGACCGATTTCGACCCCCAGTGGGGTCACTGATGTCCAGCTCGTCGAAGCTACGTACGATCGTTTGTCGATCTCGTGGGCCCCTGTTCATGACACAGGCGGTGACTTGTCCCTCCAATACGAGATCACATTCTTTGCATGCGACACTACCGGGGTTGCGCTTCCAATGAGTACCGCCACCGTGGTGAATACATCGATGACGCAAATCGTTCTGATGAGCCTCAACCACACGACAAGTTACAACATTACCGTTCGCCCGCTGACCTCCTCGGGGATCTACGGCAACTCAAGCGAGGCGATCATTTTTGCCACCGAACAGCCGTTGATGGGCCGCATCATCGTGCAGTTTGCCGATGTGGTAATCCAAGAAGGCAATCTTACGGTTGTGATCCCCTTGACTCGTGTCAACGGATCATTTGAGATGGCCAATTACACGTACCAAGTGTATGACGAGACGGCGATAGCCGGTGTCAACTATCAGGCGATAGGGAGCTCTGGCTCTGGATCTATGACGTCGGGTGTAAAAAGCGGCGTGATCACCATTGGCCTCATTGATGACAACGTCTACTATCCAAACGTGACATTCGTCGTTGACGTTGAGGATGTTCCCTCCAAATCGGTTACTCGAACACGAGTTACGATTCTCGACAATGGCGACGCAGGGTTTATTTCGTTTGGGTCGCCACAGTTCCACGTTCTTGAAAACGCTGGTGAGGCGTCAATCCCCATCACACGTAACGGCGGGAACTCCCCCATGGCAGTCATCCAGCCGTATATTCAAGCTAGCAACGCTGCACTGGCGACGCGTTTCACTCTCGTGGAGTCAGCTATCACATTCCAAGAAGGTACGTCTATTCAGAATCTTACTGTGCGCATTCAAGATGACGCGGACTTCCAGTACTGGCCCGACACTGTCGTGATCAAATTCAACATCTTGGGAGGCGGCGTGTGGGCCGGCGAGATCGCGGCGACGAACCTCACAGCAGTCGATGACGGAGATGTATCTCCACCAAAGGAAGTCACGGGATTGAACCTTGTGGGTGCGACTGGTGGATCCCTGCAGCTACATTGGACGTCGCCAGTGGATCGAGGAGCTGTCAGTGTGGACTTGTGGTATCTAGTCCAGCTGTTCAGGAACGGTGAAAGTGTTCTAAACACAACGACATCGTTGACATCGACAACGATCTACGCACTCCCAGCTCAGACGGCGTACGAAGTTGTTGTCTTGGCAGGGAACAGTGCAGGTGCTGGAAATGCTAGTAGTCGCTTGCTGGTGACCACCACCAAGGCAACTCCTCCCACGGCTCCTCTGAATGTGAGTCTTGCTGCAGCCTCGAGTTCGACGCTTTTGCTGTTGTGGAATCCTCCTGTGGACGCCGGTGGATCTGAGATTATCGGGTACACGATATATCGCGTGCAAAGCAACGGGAGTGTCTCGCCATTTCCGTCTGTGACTTGCTCACTAGGGACAATGTGCTTAATCAAAGGGCTGCTCGCACTCACAGCATACGAGGTCCAAGTGGGTGCGATCACTGATGCCTTCAGCGCCACGGGAAACTTGTCTGCGTCTGCAGTATTCAACACTTCGAACCCGGACGTTCCGGATCCCCCGCCTCTAGCAAATGTGACGTGGGTATCTGCAGGAGCTATGACGATCAGGATGTTTTCTCCGGTCAACATTGGCGGCTCTGAGGTGGAGCAGTACCGGCTCTTCATGCGCAGCCCGTCTGACCTGGAATTCGTTATGAAGTATCAAGGAGCTGGTGACTCGTACACAATATACCGCTTGGACCGTCGTACCAGCTATGCGATCAAGTACCAAGTTGTCAATTCAGTCGGTGCTAGCGACTTTGGCCCGGTGCTGATTTACGAGACGCTTGAGCGTTCGCTGGTGTCAGCACCGGTGAATGTTACACCGATCTCAGCCACTGGAGGCGCGATCACGTTGGAATGGAACGAACCGCTGGACGTAGGAGGACGTGAGGTACTGGGATACACTGTGATGCTGCGATCTGACTCGATGAACTCAAGCATCGTCGGCTACGATGGACGACAAAATTCAGACACGCGTGGCGTTGTCTATGGTTTGACCAGCAACACGACCTACTCGATGTATGTCGTTGCACACTCGGAAGTGTCCAATTGCTTCTCGCCCACAGAATGGGCTGCAAGTGTACCAATCCTCGCGACCACTACGCCACCGACATTACCAACACCAGCACCTCAGGTGTTGGCTGTTCGCATCACAGGAGGGATTGTTGAACTTCTGTGGAAGCCTCCAATGGATCAAGGTGGGGTCCCGATAACGGGATACACCGTGTCGCTTGTTTCGCCTACCGGGACGATGATGACCATATTTTCGGCGGGTGGCAACGGTCCGTATTCTTTCATCCACAACGATCTGATCGAGTCGACCGTGTACTCGTACATTGTCAACGCTAACTCGAGCGTCGGAGATAGCAACAACAGCGACCCACTTGTGGTGAAAACTCTGATTGCGACTGCCCCCTCGGCGCCGTTAAATGTCCGACAGCTGCAGTATGTGACGGGAGGCGCGATTCAGATCGGATGGGATCGACCTGTTGACACTGGCGGTCAACCCCTTCAAGCCTACTGGATCTACCGAGACGGTGCGGCCATCACTCAGAATGTGGACCCGAGTGCGAGCAGCTTTATTGATACAGACAACCTCCAGGCAGCCACGTCCTATACGTACACTCTGCGGGCCATTTCATGGAGTAAGATGGGGTCGGAAATGAGCTCTTCGATGTCAGCCAGAACGGCGGCTGCGTCAAAGCCCCAACCTCCGCTGTTGCTGAGCAGCTCCGCTGGCTCCAGTTTTCTTCTGATTAACTGGGCAGCCAATCCCGACGCCGGCGGCTTATCTGTGTCTGTCTTCGAAGCAAAGCTGATGCAAGGAACGGCAATTATCGGCTCATACGTCGGCAAAGACACTTCATTTCGCTTCATGAGATTGGCTGCCGCGACTGACTATAGCGTCCTGTTGGTTTCGCACAACGAGGTCGGTGGGAGCGATCCTCGCTTATTGAATTTCACGACATTTCCAGCGGCAATGCCAGACGCACCGCCAGCACCTGTCGCGGTCGCCATTTTTGGTGGCAACATCACCGTCGAAGTTACTGCTCCAGAGGATACAGGCGGTGTGGACATCACTGAAATGCGAGTGTACGAGGAAAGGCTTGGCTACCTGGGTAACGTGGCGTTTAACGCGGGCGCACTGAAGGCTCAGTTTACAGCGTATGGCTTCGTGAGTACCACTATCTACCACATTTCTGCATCGGCTGTCAATCGATTGGGTGAAGGCCCCCCAAGTCCTCGACTATATGTGCGCACTGGCCCCATTAATTCTCCAGGTGCTGTCACTGTAGCTCCGAACGTCACTGGCGTGACTGGTACTACCATTTCGGTCTCATGGGCCGCTCCTATCGACTCAGGGGGCGACGAAAACTTGTCCTACGAGGTCCGATTCATCGCCCCAGGAGAGGTTAAGTCGGTGAAATCGGTAACTCGTAGTGTCACGGGTACTGGACTCAAGTACTTCACGATCTACGCGATCGCCGTGCGCGGCATCAATAGCGTGGGTGGGAGTGCGTGGGGCCCGTCTCGATCGGTTGGGACACTGCCCGACGCTGCAGGTGATTTCAATTTCGACACGACGGCCGTGAGCGTACTTGAAAACGCTGGGCTGGTTAAATTGAATGTGCGACGGACAAATGGTCTGAGTGGCGTGGTCACCATTGCCTACTATGTCAGTTCGTCTGGTGCGAATGCTGCAACGATCGGAAGCGATTACGCACTTGCACCCGAGTCCCTCAAAACCAACGGAACGATCACGTTCGCGTCGTTGCAGCTCTCGGCCACGATTACAATATCGATCCTCGATGATGGTTTTTACGAGTCACCCAACGAGCAGTTCACCGTGGTTCTCACTTCCGTCAAGCTGAATGCCATGGGCGTTGTGCTACCGCCAAATATTGGTGAGAATGCCTCCACCATTGTGAGGATTATTGATGATGGCGATGCAGGCACTATCAGCTTCTCGCAAGCCAACTACACCGTGCGCGAAGATGCCGTCGCGCTCGACATTCCAATCATCCGCGAGGGCGGCAACAGCACCAAGATTATCCTCGTCTTCTCGTTCACAGACGGCACTGCGACAGGTGACCGCGACTACCGCCGACCTCTCATCTCCACATTGGCGATGGAAGATCGCCAGACGGCTGCTGTTCTGCGTGTCTCTATCATGAACGACAGGCTGTATGAGTTCCCTGACGAGTTCTTTACGATTACAATGACATCTGCAAGTAGCGGCGTCAGATTCAAACAGAGTATCACAAGGATCACCATTCAAGACGACGGCGACCAGTCACCACCAGCGCAACCGCCTGGACCGACGGTCTTGGTTGCCACGGGTGGAAGTGTGAGGCTTGCCATGGAGCTACCAGTGCACAATGGAAGCGAAACCAGCGTGCTCGGGAGCTACTTGTTTCGTGTGCTAAGCCCTTTAAGAGGAGACGCACTGACAAACGTGACGGTACCAGTCTCCAACGTCGCGACTGTCGGCGGACTAGTCGCGCGGACGCAGTATGTGCTGTCGGTTGCGGTGAGCAACACGGTTGGTTGGAGTACCTTCAGCCCCAGTATCAGCTTTTCAACTACTGCCCCGACACTCCCGGGTCCTGTGCTGCACGTCAGTCGAGTTGGCAGTACCGGCGGAAGTGTCCAGCTTACATGGCTGCCACCAGATGATTCAGGAGGCGTGCCCATAACCAAATACCGCATCTACCGGCTTCCCCAGTTGGGCGCGTGTGAGGTGAGTGCTCTCTCTCTCTCTCTCTCTCTCTCTCTCTCTCTCTCTCTCTCTCTCTATTTCTCAATCTGCTATTTTCGATCCTTTCCCTCCTTTCTCACATAACTTGTGCCTATCTCCGTCTCATAATCAGCTTCTGAGCGAGATCCTCGAACCTGTACTCGAAGGAACTGTATACGGACTGACGGCAAACACAACGTACCAATTCGTTATCCAGGTAGGAGACTCCTCGAGTTTATGGTGTCTGATTTTGCGGATTGACGGGTGCCTTGACCGTGAGTAGGCTGGCAATGGTGTGCTGTTCCCGGAGATTGCGGATGGATGGGGCATGTTCGGGAAACCTTTTGAAGTGACGACACCACTGGCAACTCTTCCAGGGCCAACCCTAATATCCATGGACGCTTTCGCGAACCCGACCGGTGGCTCAGTCTCTGTTTCGTGGGCGCCACCGCTCGACACGGGTGGAGTGCCGATCCTTTCCTACGAGGTCCTCGCGCGCAATGCCTCCACAGGTTTTTCGATTGTCGCGCAGATCGCCATGCCAGCATCCCTGTCCGCTGTGATTGACAGCCTCTACGCATCCACTTGGTACGAGATTTTCTTGGTGGCGGTAAATCAAGTGCGGAGTACGGATATCCCCGGAGTTGTGACCTGTACCATCGGGTCGAAAACACTGACGACCACGGCGGATTTGTCCAAAACGATCGCGAGTGGTGCCGTGCTACACGTCGGTGACGTTATCTTCGTGGTCGGGAACATGACGCTTGCAACGAAGGGCACGATCCCGCTCGCGGTGGCTCACGTCGGGAAATCGATTTCGAAGCAAACCGCCGCTATGATTGGCGTGGCCACTCATTTCGCAAACTTGTCGACATCAGCGCCGACGATTCCACTCGTACCACCCCAACCGACACTGCTAGACGCGACCGGTGGAGCGATTACATTCCGTCTGGATCCGCCGGGAGACACGGGTGGTGTCCCAATTACCAGCTTCACCGTGCTTGTCGACGGCGAAGTGCCTGACAGCGACTCTGTGCTCCTACGCTACGAGACGGTCAGCCATCTCAAGAAGGTGCTTACCATGCACATCACGAACTTGAGTCCGCAATCTTCTATCGAAGTGTCCGCTATCGCGATCAACTCGATCTCGTTGTGCGATTTCAACGAAACAATTTACAGTGAACCCATCGGCTTCCACACAAAGAATATCTCTGCTCCAGAGGCACCGCGTATTGTACAGCAGTACGTTACGGGAGGCGGGATGAAGCTCTCGCTCGTGGACCCGTTCGATAAAGGTGGCGCGGAGATAATTCGATTCTTGCTCTACATGACGACCAACCCCAACGCCGTCGACTGGGTGCTGGTGGCGAATGTGTCTCGGAAACCGGGCGATGTCAAGCGCTCGTCGGCTGTGGTGGCGAAATTGAAACCGCAGACGAAGTACCACTTCCGCATGTCGGCGAACAATGGAGCTTTTGAGTCTCTGAACTCGACCGTCACAACATTTTCGACGTCAGTGATCTCGCCACCAGGACCATGCGAAGAGCCCAGGCTCGTCGCAGCTACAGGTGGTAAGCTAACGGTTGAGTGGGACGATCCGCTCGACAACGGCGGTGCGGTGATTATCGATTTCACCATCACGATCCAGCCGACGGGTGCCATGGGATCCACCGGGAAGCGCGTTGTGAGATTCTGGGAGCCACGGAACTACACGTTCTATGGCTTGGCTGACGAGACCGAGTACTCGGTGTTTGTGCGAGCGCGCAACGAGAAAGGTAGTGGAGCCGACGGTCCGGCGGCGGTATTTTCGACGACAAAAGGAACCCCCCCAAGTGGAAACATCGCGGTCAAAGTGAACGGGTCCACTGGAGGCGCTGTGATCCTCACATTCAACGAACCGCTGGACTTGGGTGGCACCCCCCGAGAAGACATGGTGTATCGTGTTTACGTGGACAATGTGCTCGCTGCTACCCTCACGTACGACGATCTCGCCAAAAGTAGCATCCTCACACCAAGCGGCGGCGGTCGCCGACTCGCGACTAGCTCCCCCGTTGGAGTTGTCGTGGGCGGTCTCGACCCGCTCTCACTCTACAATATCCAGGTCCAAGCAGTGAACGGGTTTGTTCCAGGAAACGTCTCCAGTGGAGCCCCAGCAGCCACAACAGCAGCGACGTTCCCCAGCGCGCCGCGCGCACTGCATATTGGAGACGTCGGAGGCGGGTCGGTGTTCCTAAAGTGGGATCTTCCAGCCGATACGGGTGGACTGCCGTTACTCGACTATGTCGTGTACATGGGGACTACTGTCGACGGAACATTTAGTGAGATCTGTCGAGATACGACCACGAGCTGCCGAGTAACTGGGTTGAGCGCGGACACAAGCTACTGGTTCTACGTCGTCTCGACCAACGTACTTGGAGCCTCACCAGCCACAAGCACAGTGAGCGCCAAGACACTTTCGGTCTCCAAACCGAGCGTTCCCGGGAAGATCACCGTCGTCTCTGTGAGTGAAAGTGAACTTGCAATCACGTGGACCGCGCCAGTTGACGCCGGCGGCTCCGCGATCACCCGCTATTCCGTCACGGTCAAGGATGAGATAACCGGGGTCGAAGCAACGACTGTGTCGTCCGTCACAACAAGTGCCACGGTCACTGGGCTTGCAGCCGCAACGCTTTATTCTCTCACCGTTGTACGTATTTCTGCTTGCTCTTCTGATACTCGCGCAGACAGTCCCCTCACCTTGTGTAAACTATATAGACCGCGGAAAACCAGCTCGGCATGAGTGATCCCAGCATCGCGCGTTCTGTGTTTACGGCAACGGCCGCCAACACACCCGCCGACCCTGTCGTCTCATGTGGTTCGTGGCCGATTGTTCCGTCGCACGCAAGGTGTCCTATCTAACGATACTCACTTTGAATCTTACAGTTTCCAAGGAAAGCGTCAACCTGCAATGGCATCCGCACCCCGGCGGGACGCAGTACCGACTGGTGCGAAATAACGCCCTCATCTACACCGGCCCAGCGACGCGTTACATCGATTCGGCTCTCAGCAGCGGTGCTGTGTACGAGTACACGCTGGAGTTGGCTATCGCTGGCGCGCCGCCGGGTACTCCACTTCAAGTAACGACGTTGGACGGAACATCCGATGAAGCAACATGTTCAGCAAACGAAGGGTTTGTGGGCGAGGTGGATTACAAACCAGGCATCTCCAAAACATGGCTGCTGAGTCCGACGAAGCCGTTCTCGACACTCTCACTTCAGGTGTGCCACCACTCATTGTTTTGCGATTTGACTCTGGAGGGTCTAACTGCATACGTCCTTTTGTTTTTTTACGATAGTTCACGACGTTCGATCTCGAATGCGACCACGACAGACTTCGAATCGAGCGAGCCGACGATGCGAAGCAACTGTGGCAAGGCGGGTGCACGCGCGTTGGGACATTCGTCATCCACTCAACGACGGCAGTGCGCATTCGATTCACGACTGACGCGGACGTGGAAAGGAGTGGGTTCGATCTGCAGTACGAGACAGACCGAGTCACTCTCGCGGACGCAGCAGCTCCACGAATTGCGCCGCCACGAACATCCGCTACCGGAGCGGTCTGTGCGAGTCGTGGTGTTCGACTAAACGATGGCTCCTGCAAGTGCAGTGTAGGGTTCACAGGAGAAGCCTGTAGCAACCACATGGTGTGCTGCACCGACCCGTCGCGCTGCTTCCACGACGTTTGCTCACGCGACGCTAGCCGTGTCATCACGGTCTCAGATGAATTTGGCGATGACGTGTCGGGGACCGGCGCTATGATGGATACGAGTGAGTTGGGCTCCGCCAGCAAGGCAGTCAAGTCGCTCAGGGAGGGCTTCATGCGCGCGCGCGACGGCGACACTGTCTTCGTCTATCCGGGCGTCTACAAGGGAGACGTGAACCGAGAGCTACTGCTTGCATCGCGTCGCGACATCACCATTGAGAGTCTCAAGGGGTATGCTTGGACGACAATCGACTGTGAAAACGCCGGGCGCGCGCTCTCGATCTCGAAATCGAGCTTGGTTCTCGACGGTTTTACGATCCGAAACGGGCTCACTAGCAACGATGGTGGCGCGATCTCTGTGGCCGATTCGAGTCTCACGTTGCGGAACGTACTCGTGACCGACAGTACGGCAGTTGGCAACGGCGTTGCCTTAGCGGTGAGTCGGTCCACCCTCACCTCGGCTGGCACGAGCCTTGAAAAGAGTTCAGCACTCCGCGGTGGCGCCATCTCGCTGGTCGACTCGCTGTTGGCGCTCGAACAGTCCAACATCACCCACTGTAAGGCAGAGAGCGGTGGCGCCGTGACCCTCGCCGGCACGTCGAGTATAACTGGGGGAGACGGCTCGTTCTTCTCCAAAAATGGTGCAACGGGTGACGGCGGCGGCGTGCTTATTGAGCGTGGTGTTGTGTCGATCCAAGCGCTCCGTATATCAGAGAACGTTGCTGTGCGCGGCGGCGCCGTCGCTGCCTGGGACAACAGCAAAGTCGTGTTGGACGGCTGCGTTGTTAACACCAACAGCGCCTCGACCGACGGTGGCGGCTTTGCGCTGATCGGGTCCGTTGTATTGCTGAGCAACTCGCTGAACGTTTACGAAAACACAGCGACAGCACGCGGCGGTGGACTTTTTGCCTCCGGCCCGCAAATCTCAGTTTCGTCGACCTCAGGTGATTCACCATTAGTGTTTTCACGCAATCAAGCAGGTACGTGCCGTACAGGTCCCCGGCATCGCACTCCTGGAGTATTTTCTGACCACGACTTGTGTAGATTACGGTGCTGGGATCGCAGTAGTGAGCTCTGGTCTCACTCTTTCCGGGCTTTCGATAGAGAAAGGCTTAGCCGTTCAGAGTGGAGGCGGCATTGACGCCGCCGATAGCCTGGTCAAGCTCAAGAACGTGGCGATTTCGCTCAACAGCGCCACAAAGACCGGAGGCGGTCTCCATGCTGTCAACTCCGAGCTTACTGTCGATGATGGCGTAGTCGTGGATAGTAACCAGGCAGCGACGGACGGCGGAGGCATGTACATGCGCGGTAGCAGTGCACGCGGGGGCCTCGTTGTGGTGCAGAAGAATGCCGCGCAGCAACGAGGCGGTGGTCTGTTTGGAGTGGGTTCCGTCTCGCTCACCGGCCTGTCCATTCAAGCGTGTACTGCCAACGAAGGAGCTGGTATGTTCTTGGACACGGCAACCGTAACAGTGACGCGTGTGGAAGTGGTCGACTGCCCGGCTACGACGTCGGGAGGAGGCGCGGTCTTGAAAGACAGCGTGCTAACAGTGGTTAGCTCCGCGATCCGACGGTGCTCGGCCGTGTCGGGAGGCGGTTTGGTAGCCCGCGGCGTCAGCAGCATCAATGGGGACCTTCAAGTCGCGAGCTGTATCGCGAGTGACAAAGGCGGCGCGCTGTACGTCAAAGATACGCTGACGCTGTCTCACGTCGTGGTCCACGCCTCGAACGCCGCTCATGGCGGCGGGATCTTCGCCGACGCCGCGACCGTCTCGGCGCTCAATGTGACTCTCGAAGCTTGTGTCGCGTCGGTGGAGGGCGGCGGGTGGGCCGCGCAGACGTCGGCGCTCACACTACGAGACGTACGTCTACTCGGGCATCGCAGCAGCACGACAGGCGGTGGGTTAGCGCTGCTGGACTCTCAAGTGGTCCACGACAGCGTCACCATTTCAGGCAACGCTGCCGACGCCAGCGGAGGCGGCATTTCGATGGTGAACAGCGCGTTCGCTGCGGCCTCGGTTATCCCTATTGCGAATGTCGTGAGCGTCATCTCCGAGAACAGCGCGAAGCAAGACGGCGGCAACATCTACCTCGAAGGCACAGGAACGATCGGGTCGGTGCGGATTGGTCGAGGCGAAGCACTGCTGTCTGGCGGCGGCGTTGCCATGAACCAGGCGATTGCAGTGGTTCGAGACTGTTTGGTGCTTGAGAACCGCGCGGAACAGCGCGGCGGAGGCCTTCGCGTGGACGACGGCTCGTCCTGTGAGATCGTAGACACGATCGTGAGCGACAACGTTGCGATAATCACCGGCGGCGGCGTCAGTGTGAGCCTCTCGGTCATTCGCCACGGAGGCCTGTCTCTCTTGAGAAATGCCGCCCCCAACGGCGGTGGCTTCGCCTTCGATGGCATCGTCAAGGCGATTCCAGTTACTACGGACCGAGTCTCGATCGCAAGGGCGAACCGGGCCGTGAGCCTCGCCAAAGTCACCGGAGACGGCTCAGCCGTGTACCTCGCGCCATCGAGCGACGTGGAGATCACTGGGTTTCAGATCCACGAGGGCGTGGCGCGGCGCGGCGCAGTCTTTGCGGACGCGGCCAAACTGCAACTGCACGACTGCATTTTTGAGCAGAACGCCGCCGACGAAGGCGCGGCGCTCTTTGCCAACGCGAACAGCGACGTGACCGTCACGCACGTCAACTTCACCAAGAACGCTGCGACGCTCAGCGGCGGCGCCGTCGCGTTGACCGGTGATGCCCTCATGGGACGGGCGACGGCGAGTATCTTGGACTGCACGTTGACTCTCAATCGCGCGGTCAAAACGGGCGGCGCCATTGCGCTGTCGGGTGCGGACGTGACGCTGACGAACGTGCGTTTCACGGCCAACAGCGCGGCCTCGGACGACGAGGGCGGTGGCGGTGCGGTCGCCGCGATCTCGAGCTCGGCGTTCAACGTGACTGACTGTAGCTTTGTCAACAACACGGTTCTCTCCACGAAGACTAAGGGCGCGACGTTCTACCTGCTCAAGGCGACGACAGCGCGGCTCATTAACACGTCGATCGTGAGTGACAGCGACCCTGCCGCGGTCCCACGCGAGGGCGGCGCCGTGTACATCACGGACAAGGCCTCGACGCTCTCGATCGTGGACTGCGAGATCGCAAACGGCAGAAGCTACTCTGGGGGCGCTGTGTACACCGCTTACGCGTCGCTGTCGCTGGTGAGAACGACCATCCAAAACGCACAGGTGCTCGAGTTTGGCGGGGCCGTCTATAGCGACAGCGGCATTGTGGCGATAGACAATTGTGCTCTCCGCGACAACCGCGCATTCTACGACGGTGGCGCCATCTACGTGCGTGGCGTGACCTCACTCGCTGTCAAGGGGTCCCAGATCCAAAGGAACCGCGTCCAGGACGGCGGCGGCGGCATCTTCGT
Source organism: Pythium rhizo-oryzae (assembly GCA_027475725.1). Taxonomy (NCBI): domain Eukaryota; phylum Oomycota; class Peronosporomycetes; order Pythiales; family Pythiaceae; genus Pythium; species Pythium rhizo-oryzae. The sequence continues at coordinate 21,006 of JAMFLL010000110.1, read as the reverse complement.
GGCGCCCGGCGCTGCGGCGACCGTGGTGGTGACCAACTCGACGCTGCACGAGAACGCCAACCGCGGCCTCGGCTCGGCGATCTTCGTCGGCCGGAAGAACACGCTCACGCTCACGGCGAGCGTGCTCGAGGGCAACGGCGGCGCGGCCACGGAGGGCGGCGCGCTGTACGCCGTCGACGCGCAGGTCGACGTGGGCACGACGGTCTTCCGCAACAACAGCGCGAACCGCGGCGGGGCGATCGAGCTGAGTCGGAACGCGTCGCTCACGATGATCGCGTGCGACATGGTCGACAACCACGCGACGGTTTGGGGTGGCGCGCTGTACATGTCGGTGCGATCGAGCGCGAAGATTGACAACGCGACGATCCAAGGAAACACGGCGACTACGGGCGGCGCGATGTACTTGCTGGGCTCGTCTGCGCTCACGATGCGCGGCTCGGCCGTATCCGGCAACCGCGCGCTGAGCTTTGGCGGCGCGGTCACGATGGTGGGCCGCGCCAGCGCTGACATTGCGACCAGCGCGTTCCTGTCGAATGCCGCCTACACGGGCGGCGTGGTCTCGATCACGCAGAACGCGTCGCTGGCGCTCTCGGCCACGGCGTTGGCCAACAACTCGGCGCAGGACTTTGGCGGCGCCATCTACATTGACACGCTGACGGCGACGAGCGATCGCGCGATCCGGCTCCTGGCACTCGACGTGCGCGACAATACGGCTCGCGCTGGACCTGACGTCTACTGGGTCTTTCACCCGTGGTTCGCGCTGGCGTGCGACTCGTGTCGAGCGCTGAGCAGTCCGACAGCAGAAGCGCTGAAGATTTCGACGAGCCCGATTGGGATCACCGCGGGCTGGTGGCCGAAGCGCGTGACCAGCGGCGTGTCCCTCGGGGTCGCCAAGCCCAACTGGACAGAGCCCGGGAGCTCCTCGCCAGTGAATGTCACGGCGTCGCCCGGGCCCTCCAGCGTTGCTCCGTCACGGGCCCCATCGCAGCGCCGGCTGGAGGCTTCGTCGAGTATGGATGCGAGCACAGTCGAGGCGATCGTGGCAGACCCGGACCAGACGAGTCCGTTCGTGGGCACGCTCTGGCCGACGCTCGTGGTGCGCGACTACTACGGCGCAATTGCCGACCAAGACAACCGCACGCAGTGCCTCGCGCGCAAGGTTACGTCCGAGAAAGGCAAGTTCGAGTTCTACCCGTCGAACGCCGTGGGGATCTCCCGCGGGTACGTGACGTTCGTCGACGCGCAGGTGCTCGCGGATTCGCGCCGGGAGCCGTTCGAACTGCACGTCAACTGCACGCTCGCGGACGATGTGCAGCGCGAATGGTCGGTGACCATCAAGGTCGACAACTGCGACCCGGGCTTCGAGAATGCGGACGGGTGCGTCGTGAAGCAGCACTTTAATGGCCTCGAAACAGGACTTCTAATGACCTTGTTTGCCACACACAGGCGCTGTCTACGATGCAAGAAGGGCATGTACAGGTACGCGCGCATGTCTACGGAGGGGTATCAAAACCATAGTAACCATTTTCTTTGGTGAACCACGCAGCTTGGACGGCGTCAAGTGCCACGCGTGTCCCCTGGGCGCGACGTGCGAGGGACTCGACGAGAGCAATTCCCCCGTGGGCGTGAGTATCCCGGCGCGCGCTGAGGGATTCTTCCTCCACGACTCGCGTGAGTCGTACATGGGAAGCAACTGCCTAGACCTGTCGAGCTGGGACGCCAGCGATCCGTGCAAGAGCGTCGATGGCGCAGCTGACATGAACATGACGTATCTGCTGCAGCGGTGCTCCAAGGCGGAGACGTTTAACGACTTCTGGCCGCCGAGACGCATTTTCGCGTGCCTCTCCGAGCTCGAGTACTACGCGTGTGATGTACGCGCTCCAACTAGAATGGGCTTCCCGCACTCATGCCACTGTGGCTAATTGGCGTGTTGTTGTTGTAGACACGAGACGCGTGCGTGGAAGAAGACGCGATGAGTGTGGAGCTCGCAAAGAGTGTGCACGAGCTGAGCCAGCGCAAGCAGTGTGAGCTCGGCTACGGGTCCGTCACGTGCGCGACGTGCCAGAGTGGGTTCTACAAGGTTTCGAATGGCACTTGCAATCCTTGCTCGGACCCAAAAGACCCGAACGTGGCCAAGATCACGCGGCTGTTGGCAATGGTACCGCTAGGCTTCGCGTTCGTCGCGGTGGTGCTCGTGTGGTACTACTTCTCGAATGCCACCGAGAGTGAGCTCATGATGCAGGCCCGTGCTGCGCGCAAGTTCCAGGTTTACGACCCACACGCGCCGCCGCACTCGTTGCTGCTCGCGACGAAATTTTTCATTCAGCAACGCGTCACGGACATGATGGCGCGTGCGCGGCGCTCGTTCGTGGTGCGCCGTCGTCAGCGCCATTTGTTCCAGATCGCACCGCGCGCTGTTGGGATCCCGCCGTTACGCGCGGAAAAGTTCAAGATCATGCTGGGCTTTTTCCAGATCTTTGGCGGCTTCAAGAAGCTGTACGAGATCCCGTGGCCTGACGAGATGAGCCGGCTCATGGACATCTTCTCGATCGCGGATTTCAGCCTCGTGGACACGACCGGCATCGAGTGCTTCATTCACAAGGACTACTTCTCCAATTACCGGCTGTCGATCATCGGCGTGCTCACGCTGCTATTTCTCACGACGCTGCTGCTCTCGTGGGGTGTCGTGCGCTATCGCGTCAAGCTCTCGGGGCTGCCGCGTCACTGCGTGAGCTGCGGGCTGCCAGTGTTTAAGATGCTGCGCCGCCAGCCCAAGACGCTTGTGCGGCGGTCGACCATGGTCTCGATGTTGCGCATCCAGCAGAAGGAGCACGATCTCCGGATGCGGCGGCGCAGTCTCGCGGCGCGCGCCAAGGACTCACTCGCCAACAAGCTCGAGAGTGGACTATCCCGGCTGAAGAAGTGGTGGAGCACGACGCGCTTGGGAAGACTCATGAACCGCTTCGTTGTCTTCACGCGACTACCGGCGTCGTCGTCGCAGCACTACCCGACGTGCCCCACGGCCCAGCGCATTGAGTCGGAGGTGCTCTTGATGGTCGTGCGCAGCAACTTGCGGCTCTGGCGGAGCCGCGTGCGACTGCGGCTCAACTACCAGTCGTTCCAGAACAAGTGCATCAAGCTCTTCTTCTGGATCCTGCTGCTCTTCTACCCGGAGCTGAGCCAGCGCGTGATTGGCATGTTCTACTGCGACGAAATCGGTACCAAGCACTACATGAGCCGCGACAAGAGCCGGCTCTGCTACGAAGGCGAATGGCTCTACTACTTGCCGCTCACCATGCTCCTTATCGGCGTCTGGGTCATTGGTGCGGCCTTGATGTACTTGTAGCCAGATCCGTTGCAGGCAGAGTTGTTCTCACCAATCGTTGCTCTTGTAGGCGTGCCTCTTTTGTTCTGGACCATCGTTTTCTTCAAGCGACGAGCGGGCATCAACGACAAGCTGGTGCTGCTCGATGCTCCAACGCACGTCCAACTGAAGCAGCGGCTACTGCGGGAAATGCGCGAGGACCTCGTGAACCGCGGCATCCACGTTGAGCCCGAGAAGATGAGAACGTTCGAGAAGGACCTGATGGCCGACTTCCTATACGGCAAGCGCCTCAGTGTGAGTATCCTCCGTGGTCGACGCGTGTGGTAAGCCTTTGGATTGGCTGACGACTAATGCTGTGCTGTGAACTCGTAGGAGCCGAGCATGGTCGCTCAAGTCGGGTTCATCTACCACTCATGTACGAACCGAGCCTGCCACAGCGCTGCGGACCTGGAAGCTGACTGACGTATCCCACTTTCGCTTGCCGGATAGATCGGAACGAGTTTTGGTGGTTCGAAGTCTGGGACTTGGGCCGGAAGCTGTGCCTGAACTGCGTCATCGGGCTACTCGCGAAGACTGGCGCGAACCGCATCATCGCTGGCTTGATTGTCTTGTGAGTGGCTTGTCTCAGAGCTTCGTCCTAGTTGGCGTACACTAAGAGGCGAACGTCTGACTGGGTGCTTGGATTAGCTTGATCTACCTCTCCGTGATGCTCTTCTTCCAGCCGTTCAAGGAGCAATCGGATAGCACGCTCGCCGGCATCACGCAAATCCAGCTCTTCGTCACGCTTTTCTGTGGGTCCCGTTGAAGACCGTTTTTCTCTTGCTTTATCCCCCTCTCTTGCTGACGTCGACCTTTGACTGCTCCGTTGCTACATCAGGCGGTTTGATGCTGAAGATGGGTGCTTTGCACATGCAGGACAGCGTCGTCACGCTGCTCACGTACACGGCGTTCATCTCGAATGTGCTCACGCTCACGTTTGCCGTATTCAGCATCGTCTACGAGAAAATTGACGCGACGCGGAAGGCCCGGCGCAGAGCTCGGGAAGATCACAAACGCGCGATTCAGACACACGTCCGCAAGCTCTGGCTCAAAGCGTACGGCTGGGCAATGACCGAAGTGTATCTGCTCGATAACTCGATCCGGCCCATGCCGTTCCGCGTTATCCTCGAACTTGCACGGCGAGACCGCGAAGAAAAGAAGGTGCTGGATGTGGATCTTCAACTCGCTCGCTCGCTCCATGCGGATGGCGGAGAGCTCATTGAAGAAGATGAAAACGTCTCGACGTCGCGCATTGAGCTGGAACTACCGCGGCCGGGATCTGTTGATACACAGACCCGTTCTTCATCTTCAAGGAAGCAAAAGCATTCGGAGGACGAGAAACAAGCTTCAATGTCGGACAGATGGGCGACGCCTGAAGCTGAAGGCCTCACAGCCTTGGCTGCAGTTGTCGACAATCAAAACCAAGATCCTGACGAGCAGCAACGTTAGCTTAAAACATAGTTTGGAAGTACAACTTGGCATGAGAGGTGAATGAAACGCAATGACTTGTATGTAGTGTGTTTACACGATTTCCTGTGAGTATTCGTTTATCTCGGTCGCTGCTTGGACGGCACAGTTCTCGTAACTGTCGATACGCCGTCGACAAACTTCGTGCGGAAGACCACGTTCGCGTTGTTAAACATGCCTTCCTTCAACGACACGACGATGAACTGTGAGTGCGAGAAGTGCGAGCGGATCATCTGTCCGATGTTTTGAGTGTGCGACAGATCGAGCGCAGCATCCACTTCGTCCAGGATATACATCGGCGCGGGCTTGAAGAGGAGCAGCGAAAGAATCAGCGACAGCGCAAGCAGCGATCGTTGTCCACCACTGAGCTCGGTCAAACTCTCCTTCCAGACGCCACCGAACGCCACTCGCACCTGCAGACCGTCCATAATGGTGCCTATAAAACACGATATTGTTAGAGGAAAAACGACTCGGCCACAGAAACACATGATGACTTACCACCCGCCGGAGGTTCCAGCTTCGCAGTCGTGCCTGGGAGCAGAGTGCTGAAAATGGACCCGAAGTCCTTCGTCACTTTCCCCCAAGTTGTCTGAAGTGCTTCATTCTTCTTCGCGTCCAATTCCTTAATCACTGACGTGATCTTATCCTTGTCATTTTCGATGATGTGACGCTTGTTCATCAGGCCTTGGTACTCTTGCTCAGCCTTCTCAATCATTCCCATGACCTTCTTGTTGATCTTCTTCGACAAAGCACTTTGCTCCTCCTTGAGTTCCACGAGGCGGCGGTTCGCACTTGCTGGATCGCGCTGACGGAAATCGTAGTCTGTGTGAGGCCGCCCGAAGAACTGCTTGTCGTTTTCGATCCAAGGATTAGTTTTCTCGAGCTTCTTCACGATGTGTTTTGCGTCACCTTCATCCTTAAGGAGACGAGTGATCTTGTGTTCGCCCTTCTTGCGCTCAATTTCCAGTGCGCTTCGCTTCTTCGCAAGGGCGCCCAGCACTTCCGCAAGCTTTTTGAGCTGCTCATCACACTGTGACAAGTGTGTGCGACGCTCTTCAAGCTTCTGAGATGCCTCGTCATGGGTTTTCTGGATCTCAGCGACCTTGTTTTCGACTTTCTGTGTCTCTTTGATCAATGAGCTGTGCTCCGCCTCCAAACTCGAGAGCGACTCCTTTGCGGTCTCCCATTCCCGCATTGCATCCTCAAGTTCCAGAGTCAGTTCAGACATTTGCTGCTGAACCTTCTTCAGCTGAGTGGCAATCTTCTGGGTATCCTTTTTGGCTTGCTTGAAACGATCCTCGAGAATACCGATTCTCGATTGGCGTGACTGCTTCAAGTTGGTGATGTCAGTCTCCAAGCTCTTGATCTCATTCGTGAGAACCTTGATTGCTTCTTTCCTTGAAACCAGCTGCTCTTTGTCATTATCGAACTGCTCTTGAGCCTCAGCAAGGTCACGTTCCATTTGAGCGAATGCGCTCGCCGAGATTCGATCATCGAGAAGACGAAGTTCGTGCTCCTTCAGCTCAATCTGCTGACTTAGGCGATGAAACTCGTCGGCATCTTTGCGCATCGCATCTAAAGCCTGACGGCAGTCTTGATACTGGCGCTTCAGGTCACTCAGCTGGCGAGTGCTTGTGATCAAGTGGTGTAGCTTCAGGAGCAGCGGTGCACCCTGTGATGGAGCCGAGCCACCCTGTAGGGTACCAGCTGGGTCGTAAGAGTCGCCTTCGAGCGTGACTGTGCGAACCTTGATATCTCTGTGGAAAGTGATGTTCTTCGCCAACTCACTGCTTTCGCAGATCAAGCTTGATCCGAAGGCGTATTCCATCGCCGGTCGGACGTCAGGGTTGAACTGAATAAGTTCGAGGGCCTCCCAGACTTGGCCACCCTGTTGCCGGGCAAGCTGCTTGGCCTTGTCCACCTTGTAAGGCTCAATCGTCTTGCGCGAGATACGGTTGAGAGGGATGATGGTCACGCGGTTCATCAGGCGACCAAATTTCAAAATATCCTTTGCAGTTTGTTCGTTGTCCACAACGATCTGGTATAGTCGTCCACCAGCGGTGATTTCAAGAGCAAGGGCAGACCACTCGTCCTTGGTTTCGAGCAAATTAGCGAGCACTCCTTTGACTTTCGAGCGATCAAAGCCGCGATGCGGGTCCGTGTACTTGAAGTCAAGACGAGACGAGAGACTGTGCGAGTTGTTGTCAACTTCGCGCTCACAGCGATGGATCTGTTCTTCGAGGTCCGCCAGGTCCTTCCGCAAACGGCTCTCCTCATCGGGGTTGAATCGGCTTGTGAGCTGCCCGAGGTGACGACGCATGCCGTCCAACTCGTGGGTCTTGTGTTCACGATCGCGGTCCAAGTTGCTGTTGTTCGACTTGGACTGATCCACCTGGCGGCGCTTTTGCTTGATGCTATCCTCAGCATGCTTTAAGCGAAGGTTAATTTGCTTCACGGCGGTGTTGCACTCCTGAAGCTCACGCTGCTTGGAGGCAAGGCGCTCCATTAGAGATTCATCACCGTCGCTGTCCTGAGCCATACCAGCGTTCAGTGCCTGGATCTGACGCTGGTAGTCGTTCGCCTCCTTCTCCTTCTCTGCGTGGGAGTGTTCAACCTGATCGGCATTCTTCTTGGCCTTCTCAATGTCCTTCTCGAGCTTCTTGACATTCTGCTCTGCCTCAACGCACTGCTCTTGGAGTTCTTTTTGCGCCTTCGTTTGCTGCTCCATCGACGACTTTGTGTGCGAGAGCTTGGTGGTGTACTTGACGAGCTCCTTGCCGATACGCTCAACGTTGTCCTTCAGCTGCTGGAACTCCTTGCCCATCTCCTTCTCCTTCGTCTTCTCAAGGGCAGCCACCTGCTCGTCCACTTGGTTCATCTCCACGCCAATGGTCTCTTCTTGCTGCTCCGCCTCTTTGAGTTGTTGCTGCATCTTTTCGACGTGCTGCGCTGTGTTCTTGAGCGCGTCCTGCGCGCGCTGGTACTCGTGTGCCACGCAAAAGCGCTGGAGCCGCTCCATTTCGGTGTTGTTCGCGGCCCACTGCAGGTAGTGGGTCTTTTCGGCGCGCAGCTTCTCGAGCGTCGGGGTGATTTCCTCGGCCAGAATCTTGTTGATCTCGTCGACTTTCTTGTCCTTCTTGAGCATGGTCTTAAGCGCGGCCTGCTTCTTGTTCTCGTACATGCGCGTGCCGGCGGCCTCCTCGATCATGCCGAGGATCTCTGGCGGCTTCATGTTGAGCACCTTGGTGATGCGGCCTTGCATGATGAGAAAGTGCGGGTTGTTGACGTTGAGCTGCACCGAGTGGAAGAGGTTCTGCACCTGGCTCACCTGCGCCGTGTGGCCGTTGATCAGGTACTTGTTGCGCCCGCCGATCACGACCTGCCGCGCCACGCTGATCTGCTCGTACTGCTCGTACCCGACCGGCGACGTCGCGGCCTCCTTGTTGTTGAACACGATCGTGACCGTGGCCTTGGTCACGCCCGCCTGGCCTTGCTTGTACACGAGCTCCTGCAGGTTCGCCGCGCGCACCTGCGACAGGTTCGTGATGCCCAGCACGAAGCAGATCGCGTCCAGCACGTTGGATTTCCCGCTGCCGTTGAGCCCCGTGATGGCGTTGAAGCGCGGGTCGAAGCCGCTCACGACCGTGCGCGTCGCGTACGACTTGAAGCCGTCGAGGATGATCTCCTCGATGAACATGGCGGCGGCGCGTCTTCCCCTTGGCGCTTGCTTTCCTTTCCTTTCGCGTCTTGGCCCCCGCGCACCGCTGGGCCAACGTTGGGCGTTAGGCGTTGCCGTTTGAAAATCGCCACCACGCTGCTATGGGGTTTGGGGGGACAAAAAGCGCGCCAACTCGACTGCCCCAGCCAACGTTGGCAAAGAGAACAACCAGGTTGAACGGAGCGAAAAACCCACCGACCGGGTGTTGGGTTTTTCGTTGAGGGAGAGAGTCCAAGCGGGTTTAGAGACCCGTTTTCATGGTCAACCTGACCTACCCGTATGAGAGTGATGGTCAGTTCTATCTTCCGGGGGCGCGGAACGCCGCCAGTTCGCCGAGCCATGTCGGCGGAGTATCTCTTGAAGATGGAGGCGCTTCGGCGCAGCCGCGAGGAGCTGTGAGCACGCGAGAGCACCATTCGATGGTGCTGATTCCGGGGCGTCTAAAGATGTGCATTTGTGTGGCTTTAGCACCGCGCGGCGGCACGAGATCGAGCGGCGCATCGCGCTCCGCGAGGCCACGGCGGCTGAGTACAGCGCCATCGCCCTGCAGAGCAGCAAGCAAAAGTGGAAGAGTCTGCGTGCCGCGGCCATCGCTGCGAAGAAGCGCAACGACGACTTCATCCGCGAGGTGCGCGACACGCAGCGCAAGATCGACGAAGTATACGTGCGCACGACGCAGAAGCTGTGGCCGAGCGACAACCAGCTAGAGCTCGAGAAGGCCCGATATCTGCGCAAAGTCGAAGAGCTCTACCCGGCGTGGCAGGAGAAGATGCAGGCCGTGCGCGTCCAGACACTGCGCGAGCTCGAGGAGAAGAAGCGTGCGATCGAAAAGCGTCGGTATCTTGCCAAGAAGGTAAGCTACGCCCCGGAAAAAAATTGGTGGTGGTTCATTAACAGTCAAAATGCACACTCTGGGGACCACTCACCTAACGCACGTACACATAGACTTTTGAAACGGAGCAGACACTGGATGACCTCATCCAGCAAACTGTACGGTGATTTATTTGGCGATGGTTGGGGTTCTTTTGGTTACTGACAAAGCTCTGCGTAGAGCCACGAGATCGGACTCGCCGAGAACCTGGAGAAGAACGAAGCCTTTGAACGCGAAGTCCTGCGCAATCAGAGCGCACTCCAAGGTAAGTGACCGATGGTGTACAAAATTGAGGGAGTTCTCGTTGTCTTATCGGTTTGCTTACTCATAGCCATGCGCCTCGATGAGTCGATCCGTGAGCACGCGACAGGCGCGCGGATGTATATGAAGCAGCAGGCCGTCGAGCAATTGACAGCGGCCCAACACGTGAACAACGCTGTTGAAGGTAAGTTCCGTTTGTCTGTCGGAAGTATTCAATAACCGCTGGGTGTTGATGTGGTTGTGGCTGTGCAGATCGAATATTCGAGACTTTCTCTCCTCGCGGTGCAGTTAAAGCCATGCGTCAGGCCAACAAGTGCGAGGCTCTACAACCCAAGAGTATGGTGTGGGGCGATACTAACGCAGTGCTCTTCCGTGGTGTAGTGCCATCAAATTCGTCGAACACGCCGATAATAATGCTGAGGATGCGCAGCAACGGCCGCCTCGATCTCAGACCATCGCGATTCCTAACACACAACATCAGAGTGGTGAGCCTGAGGATCCTCTTCCTGATCCTTACGTCAACACGCAGATGGCTGCAAGCGACCCGGTTACCAGCGCTCGGTCATGGGCGAGGTCAGGTGTTACATCCGACCCGAATTCGTTCCCACATGAGTCGAGCAAATCAAACACCACGCGACACGTCACCTCGTCAGCACACAACCTCGACTCGAGGACAGACAAATCGACACCCGCTGTTTCAAACGTGCACCATTGGGCAGAGGACCCACGACTTACTCAACCGGACGTAGCCACAGGCAAGAATATTCTAAGTGCTGCCGCTGCTCGAAGTCAAAGTGACCAAACTTCTGAGTCCGAATCTGCTGGAGAGTCATACGATAAATACGCCAGCTCTAAGACCGACCACAAGGCTGAGCTTGCGGTCGCATTTCAAAAACTGTCAATGGTCACCAGTATTTCCTCTGAGCCGAAGGCAACAACAATGGAAGGCCAAGACTCTATGATGCCGCCACTGAAGTCATCCTCCCGCCCACCAACACACACAGATGATGGTCGGGATTTAGCAGCTTTGAAGTCGGGTTTTATGGTGCTAGCATCTACAGCACAGAATCCAGCCCCTGGCTTATTGTTGCAACGTTTACTGATGCAACAATTACCAGCCGAAGACGGGTACACAGTCCGGCTTGAACCATCATTGGAGAATCTCGGAGAGTTTTTAACGCCAATTGTCGATGTCAACACTTCACCAAGCAGACTCTCCCAACACGTAGAAGAGGACGAACGTGCTCCGGAGATCCATCCGTCTGAAGTGTTACATAGAATTGTCGAAAATCATCACGAACACAGCAGACCAATTGGGACAGCAGAGGAAAACAAGTCATCGACGACGTGGGATTACGAATCCAAGAAGTCATCGCCGGTAAAGCCCGATACTTTGTGTGACAACAGCAACAGTCCGCAGAACGATCTGGCGCTCAACTTGATCAATTCGTTCGAGTCAAACCAGTCGAGTGTTATGGATTTCTCCGTGGGGAAGCTCCTTCAGACTCCTCTAAAAGCGCCCATCGGATCGACGGTGACGGAAGCCGCCCCTGTTGGACAACCACCTTCGGTGGCAGCTACGCCGGCAAATGCATCCTCATCGCCTATCGGAGGTACTCTGCATTCTGTTGCATCGATCAGATCAGTCAAGGAACAGTTGAGCGAGCCTGCCAGTCCTGTTGCTTCCAGCCCTGAGCACAAGGGGGCAAGCCGTTTTGAGGTGCGGGAGCAAGAACCAAACCAATCGTTCGTTCCGACTCGCAACATCGAGTCCTCCCTGGTATTTTCGTCACTTGAATCAGCAAGTGGAATCGGGTCACCGGCTTCAAAACTGGAGGGCGATACGGTGATCGAATCTGTGAGTGATTTTGGATCTCCAGTCTCAGCAGTCAGAAATTCCCCTCCTCCCCAAAAGGGCTTAGCAGCTGTGGAGGTAATGTCATCCTCACAACACTCTCCACCTCAGTCACCAACCGACGGAAACCCGTCAGTGGAAGCACCCCCTTCTCTATTTGCGACGTTATCAATGCCGGAGAGGCTCAAGGCGCTCACGGCTCTCATCGCTCGTGTTGAAGATGGAGTAAACGAGGGAGAACAGCTCAGCGGCTCAACAGATGATGATGCCTCGCGAGATACCAAGCGGGAGCTGCTGCGGTAAGTGAAGCACTATCGCTTTCTCTGGTCCTGTGGTTCGTTCTGGCTTACCGTGGAGGCTTGGGATGATCCAGAATGGCTGTGAGTGGCCGTAAAGCTCAAATCAACTTCTTCGGGTCGGATGTCTGCTTCGACCTCGTTGTCGACTTGGCTCGCGAGCTTGGCCCAGGTACCAAACCTCCTCCCTCACGTAGCAAGAACGGCGCTCATAAGATCCACGTTTTCGTAGTGCTATTCCCCGCCAAGGCATTCGAAGGAATTCTCAACGACCAGAAGATGAAGAAGGTTCACCAAAATGGAAAAGAGAAGGAAGCTGGTACGCTCGGATGAGCTGAAGCTCATGGATACGCCAACGTTTCTAATGAATGGTTTGTCTGTAGATATGTGGAAGGCATTCGCTGCCCACATGAAGCAACTCCATGCGGCAAAAGCAATTCCGGTCTCTTCTCTTGTCGATCTGTTCACGTCGGCGTTCTTGAGCCACGACCCGTCAAACCAGAGATCACTACGCAAGGTTTGTACTCCCAGAAGACGATGGGACACTCGTTCCATCGAATCTCACCTGTGGTTTAAATGATGCACTATCAGCTTCGCGAACTGCTATTCGCCGTTTGTGGGGCGACAGAAAGTGCAACAACCCGGCCTGTCGCGGCTTCCTCGTCCCACCAAGACCTGGACTCTGTTGAGCACGCCCAGCCACGAGACAATACTTCGATGGAGCGAGAGACTCAGAGTTCACCACAAATACCAACATTGCTGCAGACTGCATTCCTCCAAACCACGAGCCCCCCGAAGACGAAGACATATGGCATTGCATCATCAAGGTACGGTAGATGCACCACCCGTCGTCGATTGAGTCTCTCTCACCGGCACTCATGCAGTTTCAAGAAGAGATCGAGTTCCGAGGACGTCCTCAAGAGCATGGCGTCGTCTCCGGCCAGACTATCGCTCAAGGTGAGTTTGCACCATAGCGCTCGCGAACCCTACCGCTCTGGATACTAATGCCTTTGCCATGTCTCCTGAAAGCTCATACGTGGAGGCAAAATGGGCGATTACTCGGAGTTCGAAGAGGAAGACGCAGTTGACCTCGACAATCTCATCGGCACCAAACCGTCCATGGCCTCTTCCTTGAACAGCGCAACCACCACCAACACAGCCAAGCCCGCGGGCAGGGGCCACGCTGCTTTTGGCGCGTCGTCGTCCCGCTTCGGCGGCGGCGGCCGCGACGACAAGGACGAGTTCGATGTGGATTTCTGAACCCATGTCTGTCAAACGACACGAGCCCTGATTGGCAAGAAAATCAAACTCTATTTTATCCAATCATACATGCACATAAAATAAGGTGTACCACATGAAAACATACTGAGATCAGGAGATGGGATTCTGGTTTTTCGCCAAAACGGGCCATGTTCTCCGACCTGACGCAGACAGCGGCGCCACCATGGGGAAGAACTCGGAGCAGGAGGAGTACGAGGCGTCGGCGCCGGCCGTGAAGGCCCACTTCCACGCGCTGCGCGCCGAGGAGGCGTGGAGTAAAGAGGAGGTGCGTGTCGGGCGGCGGCGTCTGTCCCGTCCACACGCCACTCGCCACGCGCCCGCGGCGAGGGGTCATCGACGAACGATGTTGAAGCTGACAACGGGTGTGCGTGTGCACAGTATGCGCAAGTCGAGCGGGAAGCGCGGCTCGCGAGCGACAAGTTCATCGAGGCCGCGAACGCGATCCGCGACAAGCGCACGATCGACGCGCTGATGCTGCTCGCGGAGAACTACGAGTACCGCGCGCACGCGGCGCGCGCGCGAATGCCGGCGACGCGTGACGACGAGAGCGGCTCCACTGCGGCCGATTTAGCATCGCCAGTGGGTGGCTCAGCAAACGGGAAAGCGCAATCGAATAGCAGCAAGAAGCCGACGATCATGGGTGTCGGTGGGCGTGAGCCGATGAAAGCGCAAGGTACGCACTTTGTGTCCCTTGGACGCCGACTTCGGTTTTCACTGAGGTACTATTCGGATCGCCATGTTAGGGTTCACGCCCATGTCGAGCGGTCTGGAAGCGCTGGATCCGCAGGAAAATGCGCACGCGGCCGGCCAGTTGAACGAGGCTGCCGAGGAAATCGAGGAACTGTGGCGACGGCTCCACGAACTCGGACTCTCGGGGAGCGGCAATTCGGAAAAGGTGCGGCAGCGGGTACATTTGCTGCTTCACGTTTATCCACCTTTGAGCTCACGTCCTGATTTTTTTTTGGAAGAATCATGTGCTCATGTCATCACGCCACTTATCCTCGTCTCTGGGTGATTCGTTTTGCCTCCTTCCGACGAAAGCAAGGTATGAAGGTGTTGCTATGCATAAATCGGTGACCACTGATGGGTTTCTTTGTTTGCGGTAGAACACCAATTGGCGCGCAAGCGGTCGCAATTGATGGGGGATCAACACTTCGAGCTGCGGTGGCGTCAAGAATGCGTAACCAGCGTGTGAGGTACGGGGTGAGACGTCAATCTCAGCCTTAAGCGCATAGTATTCAACGTTTTTGCTGCGTGCTGAAGGCTGATGGAGAAGCAATATGGTCCAAGAGCTTCTGTTGACACGAGGCTTCAGCCACCACGCGGTCAGTCCGTTCCTGGAACGAACGAACAGCCTCATTCGTTCAAGGATGCAACATATCCTCAGTTGGCCGGTGCACACCACGCTGATCGACGGAGCTCATTGAGCGGACGCGGTTCAGATACCCACGATTCTGACAGTCTGCAAGAGACGGTCACGCATCAAAAGTACGAGATTGTTCGACTTCTCAACACGGTCAAAACTCTGAGCAATGAGAACACCACCCTCCTGAAGGTGCAGTGTGTACCGCCGTTTTCACTGTTCGGATTATCCTCCTCGTCTAACATATTTGTGTGCAGAAATGCGATGCGCTATCTCAAGTCCAGGAGGAAAATCGAGAGCTTCAAGAGGCAATGGAGAAGTTCAAGACGTTGTACAATCAGAAGGTAACCTGACTGTGTGATTACTGTGCTTGGGGCGAAAGCAGCTCTCTGACCTTAGCACGTTCTCTCCACCACAGCTCGTCCGGATCAAACGCGCTCTTGAAGAATGGAGAAGACAACAGGACCATCGAGGAGACTCGGCAGTCTCAGCCTCACCTCAGACGCACAGGTGAGTTCCCAAGTGTCGGTGCATACGTTGCTGCAACTCACCATAATCGTTCGTCACGCGGATAGCATCCCTCGGCTCGAGAGCCAATTGCAACAACAGCAAGCTCAGATCCAGCAGCTCACAGCGTCCTTGGCAAAGCGCGATGCGCAAGTAGCCAAGTACGAGCAGTGGTATCAGACTCTCAAGGCCGGAGCACGCGCGAAGCGAAATCAGAACGAGGCGGGCGGTATGGATTCCAGTGGGATGAACGGCAGTGCGTTGCCTCGTGACTCCTTCACGAATAGCAACAGCCTGCACGAGCTCAACGGCACCAGCAACGGATTAGACTCATTGGGTGCTCTTCCTCGAGGCAGTCCGCCGACGCATTCGTCGAGTCGGCCACCAGCGCACCCGACTCGACGTGCGTTGTAAGCCATATCCAACCCCGGATTGAATCGAGCGCCAAGCACTGCTTTCGATGAGAGTACAGACTCGTTTCTACAGTATATTACACTTTGGTACATCATTTTTGTTTGTTAAATATTGGTGGGGTTGGCCTACACGGCGGAAGAGTGAGTGGAAGACGAGAACTTGTCTAGGAGGCACCATAATTTGCTATGATCTGTGGTGCGTCCTTCGTTTCGCGCGTCATTCCAGTCACTGCTCAAGATCTTGTATACCCTTGTAGTGAGTGAGGTTGTGTACGGTATGTGTGTGCGTGCGTTATAATGTCGATCGGTCTTGGTGGTTCCTAGCGTCTATTTTTTGGGATGTGGAGGATAGTGGACGTGGAGCTGGTCATAGCTGCACGTAGACGGCATTGCTCTGTCTATGCAAAATCGAGCAACGCGTCGAAGTATTCGTCTGACATTTGACGAACGCGGTCGTTCCAGTGACTGGTTGCATTCGCATGAAGCGCCTCAGATACCTTCTCACGGAGTTCTTGGTTGCGAGAGAGGTACATGTCCATGAGCGGGAGGTTGCCGCACATGCTTGCAGCTTCTTTAGCGATGAGGAAGTGAGGAGAGTTGATGCAAGCCCGAAGCCTCGAGAACGCCTTCGAAATCACATGATCCGGGAGAAATACACCTCGGATCATGAATTGCACTAAGATGCCCGTGACAAAGCGCACGTAGAAGAGCTGGAGCTGAACATTGCGCTGCGGCCACTTACGAAGCATCCAACTGAGCAGTTCTTCCCCGTGCGCGGGAGAGAAGGCAGCTAGACGGTAGATGACCTCCCCAATGGCACTGTACGTCGTAGCTTCGACGGACTCAGAGCCTTCCTGGAACTTCTCAACTTGGTTGTTGTCGTCCGATTTGTACTTCGCACTGCCTGGGGAGCAACGCATGAGGAGCTTTATTGACTCCACGACACGTTCACACACATTGTCCAGCGCTTCGTCGATGACTTGAGGGCTGTCTCCGAACACGCCCGGGTTCTCAGCAACCTCGACCTCGGTAACAGAGAGGATGGCGTTCAGCAACGCCAGAGGTCCCTTCATGCTGACGAGCTTGCGTGAGTCGTTCTGCTGGTGGAGATGTTCCATCGCTTGGTGGTCGTAGATGGCCAGACAAACGCCAACCAGGTTCTTCAAGATGGCGTCGCGGTGCGAAGGGAGTGCACGGTACAATGCCAGCAGAACGGCGAAGGCATCGTACTGCGCAAGCACATCAAGCTTGACGATGCGGAGCATACAGCTGGAGATCCACTGCTCGGAGAGGAACTGGTTGACAAGCTCCGATGGTGTTGCGCTCGCAGAAGGCATCTCTGCCTCAGCATCCTTCTCGAACAGAAGCTTCTTCAGGGATGACTGGAACTTGAGCACGTTGATCGTCAAGAGCTTACAGCCGGGCACGGCTCGGGCGCCGTGGGAGGACTGGTTGTTCGTCTCGTCGTCGTCTTCGAAGTGAAACACGTCACCCTGGTGACGAGAGCCGCCAAGGAACAGCATGTTGAGCTCCTTCGTCACTTCCACGTCGGGCAGCAACAGGTGCATCAGTTCAAGCACGACGTCATCCGCAGAGAGATGATCACCGGCGCCTGACTCGGAGCCCTTCTTCTTCTCCGGGCGGTGGCGGCCAACGCGACGCTTCGCCTTGCGCCGGACAGCCTGTTGCGGTCCAAGTTCCGGAGACGACCCCATCTCGTCAAAGTTGTCGTGGCTGAGCAGGTTGCCCGCCTCGTTGAAGATCATGGCACTCTCGAACAGCGTCATCGTGCGCGCCTCGCGCTTGGCGCCAAAGCTGCGGCTCAATCGCGAGCTCTCCGGCGCTGAGGTCGCGAGCGGCGCGCAGTCGTCGAGGGACCAGTTCGGGTCCAAGTTCTCTTCACTCGGGTCACCCGCGACGTCGTCCTTGTTCGGCGGCCACGACCGCGCCGTCTCCATGGGCATCGACCGGCTGAGCAGCAGCGGCGACACCATGACGGCGCCGGACGCCCTGTCCTTGCGCCGCCCGGGGATGCTGCGCGGGCCTCCGTGGTGGTGGTGCTGGCCGTGCTGCGCCTGGTTGGTGGGCGCCACGCCGCGCCGGCCGCCGTGGGCGGCGTTGGCGCACGCGCGCTTCTGCATGTCGCGCTGGTGCTTGAGCTTGCGCTGCGCCTTCCACTGCGCGTCGTCGTCCGCGAACGCGACACCGGCGACGTCCTGCAGCTTCTTCTCGACCGTGGGCGACATGGGTGCACGGGGGCAGGAGGGGAAGCGAGAGAGAGAGGGAGAGAAGGAGAGAGGCGATCGAACGCCGCTCCGGAATCCTGGCGGATCTCAATGAGGTGGGGCGGGGGGAAATTTCGGGAATGCGTCGACTTGCCGACTTTGAGCGGTGCGTGGGTGGGTATTTTGCGCGGGAGGTTAGCTTACGTGTGCTCGTGCCAGATTCCCTGGTAAGTTTCGCGATTGCGCGACATGTTGGCTCTGTGTTTGGTTAGGGACCATCACTCCGATTGCACTTGCGGACCGGGAAATTTACCGTGGAAGGGGTACGTCGACGTTCCTGGCATTGAAGTCGCGGAAAATGACCGAACCCCCCACAGACGAGACAGCTACGAAGGAAGCCAGAGGCGTCCGATTGGAGAATCTAACGTTAGATTCCTTTCCGCCGCAAAAAAAAAAGTGGCAGTGCAAAACGAGCGACTCTGCCTGCTCGCATGGAGTGAACGACATGCATGGGATCCAGAGCAGTCCACCACCAGAACGGTTTGATTCGTCTGGGCACGTTCGTGCGTGTGCCTGCTCCCCCCGCTTCATCGCGAAAATATAGCGCGCGCTGCACATTTGCTGGAACCGTCCAGTTCCGTTTCGGACTTGGGATCACTGGAAATAACCAACGTTTGATCTCCGGTTCTGATTGGCTTGTGAAAGGGCGCTTGGGAGGATTCGCGTTGGAATCTGGTGTTGGGTGACCAGTTGGGAGACAGGGGCTCGCGGTAGTGACCTGCATCGCCGCAGCTAAATGCATACCTACGGGGTAAACTGAGGATTCACTTCGTCTCCTTCGAGTCGACATACTATAGCGTGTTCCAGCTCACAGTCCCCCCATTTCAAGTGCATTTTCAGCGTCAACAAACAAACGGACGGCGCCGACGCGAGGCTTGGTGGGACATTGTAAATCGAGATCGTGCGGTCGTGGAGGGGCTGGGTGAATTACCGCACGCGTGGCCCAATCGGGTGTTTGCGGTTGCGCGGCGGATCCTTGTAAACCGCAAGCATGTTCTTTGGCGCAGAACCGGAGCCGAGGTGTTGGGAGAGTGATGGTCGCGTCGCCCGACGTCATCAGCTGCCGAGTCGCGGATAGGGGCCAGTGACGCGCACGACGTGTAGCCCAATAGCACCCCTCAAAACCGAAACGGCGATCTTATCCGTGGAAGGTGGAAGGGGTTTCGGAACGCCGTTTGAATCTTCTGGAATCTGGCCTTTCAGCTCGGCGGCGTGCCATGCTGGCCGCACACGTGGCTTGCTCCTGCTTGGACCAACCCCCCTTTGGCTTGGTTTGCTGCCGCCCAAACTGCCCACTATCTCGTCGTATTGTGGTGCACGAAGAATGAAGCCACTTCCATTCTCAACGTTGTCGCGTCGTTGGTGGTAGCGTCCGGTTGTGAGGATTCCGAAAATGCTCATGGTGTAGTAAGTATGTGCATGAGGAGCTACTTCCAGCATCGGCTGGAGCGCTATGATGCGATGGGTGAAGTACTCAGTTCAGCTGTGAGGACGAGGGCGATGGAGCTCAGCTGCCCACTTTCCCAAACTGCACCGTTGGGTATCCTTTCCGTGCAAGCTGTGCCGAGGCCGGAGGGAAAGTTGGCGCCAAAATTCGGTCTAAATGTACCATATTATCGGTACACTTGTGTGGTACACAGTACCATTAACTGTCACTCACAGAGGGTGTTCTTATATGGTAACGTTCTTCTTTCACAGGGTTCGTATTGGTTTGACCTCTTATATCGTATAGTATCACCTCGAATAATGTATACCGAGCCGACACGTGGCCTCTCGAAGCGATCTATTGCGTAATTACCACCCTCTATACAAACGCCAAGTCATTTTCTTATTTACAGCACTTGTTACCAAAAGCGACCCGTGTTGCGTGTGTGCAACACCGCAGCTTTGCTGCTTGTCCCTCTCTCTCTCCCTGGCGTGCCGTGCCTGGCTCGCGCTGTTCCCTTGCCCACAGAGGGAGCACTTGTCATTTCCCCCCTCCGAGAGACGACAACGCCGCAACAAGTACGCTTCCCCCCTCCTTTGTTCACCTTGTCCTTGTGTGTAGATCCGTGCTCATGGAACTGTTCTCGCTTGCGTAGTGCGTTTCCTGCATTTGATTCGCCCCGTCATGTGCGTGCTGCCCGAAGTGGCGCAGCCGGACCGCAAGATCCCGTTCCGTGAGAAGGTCTTGTGGACAGTGATCACGCTCTTCATCTTCCTGGTGTGCTGCCAGATCCCGCTCTACGGCATCCAGACCAACAAGTCCTCGGACCCGCTCTACTGGATGCGTGTCATCCTCGCCTCGAACCGCGGCACCCTCATGGAGCTCGGTATCTCGCCCATTGTGACCTCGGGTCTCGTCATGCAGCTGCTCGCCGGCTCCAAGATGATCGAAGTCGACCAGTCGCTGAAGGAAGACCGCGCGCTGTTCAGCGGTGCGCAGAAGCTCTTCGGTATCCTCATCACGCTCGGCGAGGCCGTCGCGTACGTGGTCTCGGGCATGTACGGCAACGTCTCGGACATTGGCGCGTTCAACGCTATCCTGATCATCCTGCAGCTGCTCTGCGCTGGTATCCTTGTCATCATCCTCGACGAGATGCTCCAGAAGGGCTACGGTCTTGGCTCGGGTATCTCGCTCTTCATCGCGACCAACATCTGTGAGAACATTGTGTGGAAGGCCTTCAGCCCGACGACGATCAACACGGGCCGTGGTACCGAGTTCGAGGGTGCGATCATTGCGCTGTTCCACCTGCTCATCACCCGCTCGGACAAGCTGCGTGCGCTCAAGGAGGCGTTCTACCGCCAGAACCTGCCGAACGTGACCAACCTCCTCGCGACCATGTTCGTCTTCATCGTGGTGATCTACTTCCAGGGCTTCCGCGTGGACCTCCCGGTCAAGTACCAGCGACTCCGCGGCCAGCAGGGCACCTTCCCGATCAAGCTGTTCTACACGTCGAACATGCCGATCATCCTCCAGACTGCGCTCGTGTCGAACCTGTACTTCATCTCGCAGCTGCTCTACAAGAAGTTTAGCACCAACTTCCTCGTGCGCCTTCTCGGTGTGTGGCAGGATGTCGAGGGTGCGGCTGGCCAGACCGTCCCGGTCGGTGGTCTCGCCTACTACATGTCGGCGCCGGCGAACCTCGCGCAGCTCCTCTACGACCCGTTCCGCTTCATCATCTACGTGGTGTTCATCCTTGGCTCGTGCGCGCTCTTCTCGAAGACGTGGATTGAGATCTCGGGCTCGTCGGCTCGCGATGTCGCCAAGCAGCTCCGCGACCAGCAGATGGTGATGAAGGGCCACCGCGACTCGTCGATTGTCAACGTGCTCAACCGCTACATC
>JAMFLL010000109.1:0-66634 GCA_027475725.1 Pythium rhizo-oryzae | reverse complement strand
TCGTGCGCCAAAGCGGCGCCGTGGCCCACATCTGGGAACTCGCGGCCACGCGGTGCGTGCCCGAGATGATGCGCGTGCCGCTCGCGCCCGAGCGCATCTCCCAGGGCGCGTGCGTGGTCGTCGTGGACCTGTCCAAGCCGGGCGACGCGCTGCCGCACCTCGTCAAATGGCTCTCCACGGTCCACAAGATCGTCGGCGAGGTGCTCAAGAACAAGGAGAAGAACCCCGTGGACAAGGCCACGGTCGAGCGGCTCCGCAAGGCCGCGCTCGCACGGTACGGCGCCGACCACGCCGACCGCGACGACGTCTCGCCCATCGCCGTGCCCGTGCTCGTGCTCGGCACCAAGTACGACGTCTTCAGCGAGAAGGACAGTGTGCAGCGCAAGCCGCTCCAGCAGGCGCTGCGCTTCTTCGCGCACCTGTTCGGCGCGACGCTGCTGCTCACGAGCGTCAAGGAGAAGCCGCTGGTCACGCAGATGCGCGCCGTGCTCAAGAGCTACGTGTTGGGCACGACGGCCAACCTCCAGGGGCTTAAGAAGGACACGGACGGCGTGACCAAGCCGCTCTTCGTGCCCGTCGGCAGCGATAGCTTTGCCGAGATCGGCTTGCCGCCCGGCGCCTCGAAGAGCGACTTGCTGGGCACGCCCGTGAGCGACGTGGACGCCAAGGCTGGGCCCTGGAAGGAACACGTCGCCAAGGTCTTCCCGCCGACGGGCACCGTCACGAACGGCTGGGACGACGACACCAAGGACCAGACCACAAACGAGTTCCCGGAGCCCAACGTCGACCGCGCACGGCAGCGCAAGCTCGAGGAGCTGCAGCGGTACCGCGAGGCCGCGCGCAAGAAAGGCGACAAGCCCAAGGCCGTGAAGGTCTGATCACTCCGTTTACATTTCTCTTTACAATAAAAACTGCGTGTACGCTGGATTCGCGGTCTCCTCGACGCAGCGGAAGCCCAGTTGCTGGAGAAACTGCGCAAACGCCTCGTCCTCGCTGGGCTTGACCTGGAACGCCACGAGCACGCGGCCGATGTCGGCGCCGTGGTTGCGGTAGTGGAAGAGGCTCACGTTCCACTGCGCGGCGCCGCGGCTCGCGTCGCCGAGCGCGTCCAGAAAGTCCTTGAGCGCGCCGGGCCGCTCCGGGAACTCGAGCCGGAAGAGCCGCTCGTGGGGCACGTTCTCGGCGTGGCCACCCGCGAGGTGGCGCAGATGCGACTTGGCGAGCTCGTTGCCCGAGAGGTCGGTCGCGTGCATGCCGTCCTGGCCGTTGATGGTCGCGACGACCTCGTGAAACTCGTGCTCGCTCTTGGTCTGGATGCTCATGCAGATCTGCGCCACGGCGTCCTGCTGCGAGCTCATGCGGTAGGTAAACTCGGTCACGTTGCGCGGGTCTACAAGGACAAACACAGCGACGTTAGAACCGGAAGAGTCCGCTGTAAGAGCTATGTCGCGACGCACAGATGAGGTTGTAGAGCCGCTGGAAGCTGCCCTTGAGTTCCGGGATCTTGACCGACATGAACCGCTCACGGTCGTCCGAGCGCTCGGACACGAACCGCAGGCGGTCAAAGTCCATGTTGGCCGCGGCCAGCACGGCGACGTACTTTTGGTCGGTCTTGGCGTGCTGCTTGGCGTACTTCTTGACGCCGGCGACGCTGATCGCGCCGAGCGGCTCCATGAGCGCGCGCGTGTCGCCAAACACGTCCTTGATCGCCGAGCAGATCTCGTCGGTCGTGACCTGCACGACATCGTCCACGAACTCCTGGCAGAGCCGGAAATTCTCCTCGCCCATGGCGCGCACGCCCACGTCGTCCGTGAAGCGGTTCACGACCGAGAAGCTCACGCGCTCGCGCGCGCGCAGCGACTCGTCCAGCAGGTTGGCGCCCTCGGGCTCGACGCCGATGATGCGCACGGACGGCGCGACCTCTTTGACGTACGCCGCGACGCCCGAGATGAGCCCGCCGCCGCCCACGGGCAGAAAGATCGCGTCCGGCAGGTGGCCGGCCGTGTCCTTGAGGATCTCCATGCCCACGGTGCCGTTGCCGGCGATCACGAGCGGGTCGTCGAACGGGTGCACGAACGCGCGGCCCTGCTGCTGCGCGATGCGGAAGGCCTCTTTCTACAGCAGCCCAGCAGCAAACGCGTGAGATATATCACCAGTGGAGAGCTTGTGCGCGAGCGGATACGTACGAGCGAGGCGTCAAAGTCGGTGCCGTGCTCGATGATGCGCACGTGCGGCGACGAGCCGACGACGCCCGAGAGCTTGCGGCCGGCCGTGCCCAGCGGCGTGACCACGACCGCGTCCACGCCCAGCTTGGCGGCCGAGTACGCCACGCCCTGCAGAAGAAAAGCATCAAATGTTCGGTGAGTTTTTCCGGTGGCGCTGTCCAATAAAGCACCGCCCGTCCACGTCGTCACGCACCTGGAGGTGGTTGCCGGCGGCGCACGCGACGACGCCGCTCTGCCGCTGCCGCGGCGAGAGTTGCGCGATCTTGTTGTGCGCGCCGCGCAGGCTGAACGAGAACGTCGGCTGCAGGTCCTCGCGCTTGAGCAGCAGCTCGCAGCCGCGGGGCAGCGTCTTGGAGAGCGCGGGCGCCGGCGCCAGCGGCGTGGCCACGGCCACGTCGTACACGCGGCTCTCGAGCACGTCGCGCAAATAGTCGTGCGCGCCCGGGCGCACCCACGCGGGCAGCAGCGCGGCCGCCGGGGACGAGGACGCGGCGGCGGTCGCCGACACGGCCCGCGAGGCGAAGCGGCGCGTCCACAGCGCCATGGCCAGCTAGGAAATGACGGCGGAGGAGGAGCGGACGGAGGAGGAGGCGGAGGACGCCTGGCGGAGCGGCAATGGCGCGTCCCCCACGCGGATCATGAGCATTTTCTGGAGGCGGAGGAAAGTGCCGCTTTGCGCAAACGGCGGACAGTAAGGAGTAAGTACTGTGCTGTGTTAATTTAGAGCTTGTTGAAGATATCTGTGACTTGTGAGCGATTCCGGAGGTGACACGAAGGTAGGTGGCAGAACGGTGACTCGAAGGTTGCGTGAATGTCGTGTGAGCGTGGCGGCGTGGGAGTCCCGGCCATATCTGTGATTCCCAGGTCGGTCCCCAGCACACAACACCACGATCTCCCGCGGTGATGTTCGGTCTCTGTCGTGCGGACGCGTAATTTACGGCGTGCCTTGCCGACGGCACTGCCGTGTCCCCCATGGCACGCGCTGTGGCACAACAGCGACTTGGTCGAAACGTTGCGAGCAGATCGATATCTTTTTTGTTGGGCGCTGTGGGGGGTGTTGAAGTCGGCCAACGCTTCGGTGCGCGCAATAATGCGACATTGCAGGCCAATGGCTGCCGCCGCCTGCTTCGGCCTGCTTCGCTCGGTCTTGTCACATTAGACATGCGTGACTCAGGGAGCGCAAACACAGAGTCAACTGGTGGCGTCCCCCACAAGTTGCCTCCCACCATTAGCGCTGCATCCAGTGGTGGCTTCCAACAAGCCAGCACTCAGCTGGCTTGCTGTAATTTACACACCTAGAGATGGTAAACTACATCGCGCCCAAAACTGACGACTGGCGCCATCAACAGTGGAGAGTGGGATCTTGTGCCGTTTGTGACTGATGGGTACACGGACTGCAGCGCTCGAAAGTGTTCGACGTCCACCCGATCGCACCACCCCAACACGCCCGCCGAAGGCTCCGTCTTCGCCGCATTTTCTGAGCACGCCAGTATCCATGGGTATCGCACATGTGTGTGTGGCCAGACTCCTCCATGCTAGTTTGTCCCTGCGGCCATCGCGCGTCCTGCGCCGAGTCGCAGGGAGATGACCCGCAGGGAGTGGTTACGCGGGTGCCGTGATCGCAGCTGGTGCAAACATTTGGGCGACCCAGAGACGGTCACATGTGGGCAGCCCAGCGATTCGTGCAACATTCTTCTCGACAACGCCACTGCGGGTTAGGTGCTCGCGACTTCTGTCAGATCTAGCGCTGTTGGTAACGTGCCACAGTGAGGCAAGCGGCTCCTCCTCCGCCCCTCCCGCGTTTCCGAAAATCGACTGACAGGCGAGGCTCCAGCCTCTCAACACAGCCCCAACCGAGTGAGAGGAGGAAGGGAGTCGAGGACGTCGCTCCCTGGAAGGCCCTCAAATCTTCGGTATTTTTCATTCGGAGGTTCCATCGACCAACGTGTTCCCGTGCCTAGTGACTTGAGCCGTGTGGGTCGTGGATCCACCAACAAACTCAGGCCCAACTCGACTCTGGAAGCGTTCTCCCCACACCCTCCGTCTACCCAACTTTCCAACGAACATGAAGTTCCTGCGCGCGACCGTGCTGCTGGCGGTGGCCGTGGCGTCCGCGGCCGTGGCCCGTGCCGACGCCGGCGTCCCCGGCGCGCGTGTGGCCTACGAGGCCGGCCTGCTGCTCGAGAGCGACGAGTCGGCCGAGCTGCCGGCCAACTACTTCCTGCGCCGCGGGCTCCAGGCCGGCAGCGGTCCGGGCACGACGGCGCCGCCGCCCACGACCACGGCCCCGCCGCCGACCACGACGGCCCCGCCGCCGACCACCACGGCCCCACCGCCCACCACGACGGCGCCGCCGCCCACGACGCCGCCGCCCACGACCACGGCGCCGCCCACGACCACGCCGCCGCCCACGACGCCCGGCCCGACCACCAATGCGCCCGAGACCACGACGCCCGCGCCCACGGACAAGAAGGACGGCAGCGGCACCAACAGCACGACGCCGCCGCCCACGACCGCGGGCCCCACGACCACCAAGCCCCCGGGCGACGCCGGCTCGGTCACGTCCGGCGGCTCGGAGGCCTCGGAGGCCGGCCCCAAGGGTACGTTGTTCTTTCGGAACGGTTCTGTGTGCTTTTGTTCCACGACCGAGGCTCTGACGGTGGTCTTGCTTTTCTTATTCACGATGTAGCGACGCCGTCCCCGAAGAAGCTCACGGACAGCAGCAGCAGCGGCGGCGGCGCCACGACCGAGAGCAAGAGCAACAAGATGAGCACGGGCACGATCATCGGCATCGTCGGCGGCATCGTCGTGGGCGTCGGCATCCTCGCGGTCATCGCCGTCGTGCTCGCGCGCAAGCGCCGCGAGGAGGACGACGACCCGCTCTCGCCGTTTGAGCTCTCCATGGACAAGGGCTACAACGGCGCCGCGGCCGGCGGCTACGGCGGCCAGACCCAACAGCACCAGCAACCGAACGCGAACCAGTACAACCAGCACCAGTACGGCAACGGCGCGCGCCCGACCAACGCCGCGGCCTTGGGCGGCGCGGCCGCGGTGGGCGCGGCTGCGGGCGTCGGCGCCGGCATGATGATGACCACGGACACGCCGTCGGCCGGCGCGGACGCCGCCGGCGTGGCCTACACGCAGTTTTACGACCCGGTGACGTCGCCGACGTCGATGTACCACCAGGAGCAGACCCACGCGAGCGACCTGGCGTCGGCGCGCACGGACCCGTCCAACACCGGCTCGAACCTCTGGATGAGCGCCATGGAGCCCAAGGAGAACGACGTGGACGGGGGCGCCACCACGGGCGCGTCCGTGCCGCCCGTGGTCTCGCTGCCCGAGGACCTCGCGAACAACTCGTCGTTCGTGAGCCGCAACAGCTACGACGAGCTCCCGGGCACGTCCGTGGACATTGACCAGTCGAGCGTGCTCAGCGGCGGCAGCGACCTCGAGAAGGACTTTCCCGACTACGAGGACGGCTCGTCGCGCGGCTCGTACGAGCTGTAAGCGCGCGCGGTGTCGACTCAAGTTTTGAAGTTGTGTTTTTCGGGCGCGGGGACGTCCACGAGCGGGGGTTGTATGTGGTTATTATGAAGAAGCATGCCAGAAGCCAACAAAATGAGAGAGATAGTTAGCTGAGACGTCGAGGCTGCTTGTGTGTGGTGTCGAGCGCGGTCGCTCCGTTCGCGCACTTTGGTAGGAACCCTGGGAGGCCGTCGCGCCCGGGACGCCGATCGCAGGCGTCCACGCTAGACACGCGCGGCTCCTGCTTCCCTTCAAACGCACTACAGTAGCAAGACCATGGGCCGGAAGAAGGCCTCGTGCGACGGAGTGCGCGTTGACACTGATTATATTTTTTTTTCGCTCATAGAGACGATTTTGGTGTTACTACTCCGTGTCCCCTTGCTGCCTGGCGGGCGGCTCGTACTCGCGAAACGTAAGGTTGAGGCGCCCCGCGCGCATGCGCAGCCACGGCGGCTGCGAATTGGCGAACACGCGCGTGAGCGCGTGCACGACGCTGCGCGCTGGCCCGCCGAACACGAGCACGTCGCCCGACTCGAGCTTGACCACGGGCACGCCTTCGTCCGCGCTCGGGTAGTGGTCGCAGAACGCAAACTCGGCGGCGCTGCCGATGGAGAACGAGACCACGGGCGAGCCCATGGCCATGGCCGCGGCGCTCTCGTCCTTGTCCACGTGCATGCCGTTGCGGCCGGCCTTCTTGTAGTAGTTGACCACGCAAATGTCGGGCGCGAGCCGCTCGCAGTCTCCCAGAACCGCGCGGTCGGCGCGCGCCGCGGCCTCGAGGCTCGCGACCGCGAGCGCGCGCCAGGCGTCCGGCAGCGCCTGCACGGGCGCGTGGTCGTGGTTCGAGCGCACCTGCTCGTACTGCTCGGTCACGACGTTCCAGTGGCGGCCCACGCACATCTGGTGGAGCCGGCACTTGGCGCCGCTCGCGTACGTCGGTTTGTAGAAGCCGCCGCGCGCGAGCCCGAGCGCCTGCGCCTCGTCCACGAACCGCTGCTGCTGCGCCGGCGACAGAAAGCCCTTGAGCAGCACCATGCCCGGCAGCAGCTCGCTCCCGGGCGACGCGTGCGTGAGGATGGCGGCGGAGCGGTCGGCGGATGGCTCGTCTAGAAAGACGGCCTCGGCGGCCGCCAGCGCGCCCTCGGGCACCGCGGTGGCGCCCTGGAACAGGTCCAGCTCGTGCTCGCTGAGCGGCTGCTGGCGCTGGCGCTCCTGGATGCGGTCGGCCTTGCGCTTGCGCGTGGCGGGCGCCACGGGCGATGCAGCGACGTCGCTTGTGGCCATGAGAACTTGATTGTTTGGCCGTGTCTTTTTCACAGCCGAAATGGCGATGTACTGAGATTGTGATATTGGAGTGGGTGGTGATATCTCCTAAAACCGGTTAATTGAGAGTGAATTAGAATTCGAGGGACCGAGACGGACATGGTGGCCACAACGAATGGGATATGGTGCTATTGGTGTTTGGTACTGTGGGTTGCTCTCGCTGTGGGGGTGTTTCCTTTGCTTGGCATTCGGGTGGGCTGGAAGGGCGTACGGGGAGATCCGCGGCGACCTCGGCCTAAAAGAACTTGATGTAGATGACCAGCAGCACAAACAGCGCGACGGCCGCGATCGGCGCGTACTGGCGGTAGATCGCCTGCATGCGCAGCTTCTTGGCGCCCCACTTGAGCTCCTTCGAGCGGTCGGCAATGTTGGACGAGATCCGCGACACATCTATCATCCCCAACAGCACAAGCACACAAAAGTCAGGCGACCTGTTCTCCACTAAAACCGATCCGCGGGACCACGTACGCTCGACGCGCTCGCCGCGGTTGAGCACCTCCTGGATGTTCTTGCGCATGATGTTGTGGATGTCGGCGAGGTCGTCGTTGAGGCGGTGCATGTTCTGCGACGAGTTGGGGTCCGTGTAGTCCTTGCGCTTGCGCTGGATAAACTTGTCAAACTTGATGAACGCGTACGGGCGCGCGACGGTCGTGACCACATCGCGCCAGCTGCCGCCGTAGTCGCGCTCGAGCTCCTCGACAAAGCCCGCGTGGATCTCGTCCAGGTACAGGAACGCGAGCCGCTTGGGGAAGCTCCGGTCCGAGAGCGTCAGGTAGCACACGCCCTCCTGTATTAAATAGCTATAGCCGCAAAAACGCGCGGTTAGACGCCTTCCGATTCAACCGCCAGACTCCCAAAATGGATAACGCACTGGAACGTGTAGGGCCCCGACTCGACGCTGCACTTGGTGGGCGAGCGCTGGTCCAGGCGCTTCATGATCTGCTTGCCCTGCGCTCGCGAGAGAAACGCACAAAAGTCCACCGTTAGCGTCTAAACCCGCATCAACCAGGGAAATCGACCCGCGGCGCATATCGTCCAGGAGCATACCTGCTGCTTGTATGTGTCGAGGTTGCCGGAGGCGTCGCCGATCGACTCCATGGACGCGACCTGGTTGGTTGGTGCCATGAGCGAATCAGTTAGTGCCGCCGTTAGTCCGCTTGTGCCGGGCGTCTAACGCGGCGCCACGCAAAGCGCCCAGCACACAGCCAGAGATAGACGCCGATAGACGCACCAGCAGCATGCCGTCGGAGACGCGCGCGACGAACGTGATGATCGGCATGGTCGTCGCTTGCAGCCGAAGATGTATTCTCGCGTTTCCGCGTGTGTGTCCCCGGACTTCAAAACGCGTCACTATTTCACACCTACCGATATAGCACGTCAAACGTACAATTCATGAAATACTAGACCATTCAAATTTATTTACTACATATATAGCCAATTCCATATTGGCACCCAACCAATTGAAGCCACGCCATCAATCGCAGTCCCCACCAACTCCGTCAGAATGGCGAGCGACGACGCGCCGCCGCCGCCGTACTCGCGCGCGCAGGTGGACCACTGCGCGTTCGCCGCGTGGTACCCGTCGCTGTGCCACGTGTCCGTCAAGAGCGAGATCGTGGCGCTGCCGCCGGCGTTTGTGGCGCTGCTGCTGGCCGACGGCGTCAAGCTCACGACCATGGCGCCGCGCCGCCCGCGCGTCGAAGAGCTCCCCGCGGACGGCCAGGCAGCGACGGCCAGCGCCAGCGCCCCGGCCGACAGCGAGGGCCAGCGCGCCGTGGAGGAGGAGGTGCGCGCGCAGGTGGAGGCGGCGCTGCGCAAGCTGGGCGGCGCCGTGTTCCCCAAGCTCAACTGGAGCTGCCCGCGCGACGCGTCCTGGATGCTCGGCTCGCTCAAGTGCGTCAACTACGAGGACGTGTTCCTGCTGCTCAAGGCGTCCGACTTTGTGGTCCACGACCTCACGCAGCCGTACGCGCGCTGCGTGGACGCGCCGCTGGAACCGTGCGGCCCGGCGACCGCCACGCTCGTGCTGCGCAAGTGGTGCAACTTTTACGACTCGATGCACTTTCGCGGCTTCGTCGCGGCGCGCGCGCTGGTCGCCGTCGCGCAGCGCCACTGCGACGAGTTTTACGAGTTTCTGCTGCCGCAGCAGGACGAGCTCTGCGAGCTCATCTACCGGTTCTTCCACGCGCACCTCCGGGCGCGCGACGCGTTCCCGGACCCGGATTTTGTGTTTGACGTGTACATTGACAAGCAGCACCGCGTGTTCCTCGTGGACGTGAACGTCTTTGGCGACCTCACGGACCCTCTGCTGTTCACGTGGGGCGAGCTGCTGGCCATGCGCGACGACGTGCGGCGGCGCCGTGCGCTGCGGGGATTCGACGGCGACGAGGAGGACGAGGGCGAGGATGATGACGAGCAGGTCGTGGACTTTCGCGTAGTCGAGTCGTCCCGGGGCATCCGCCCGAACCCGCTGAGCAGCTACCGCGCGCCGACCGACTTTGTCGACCACCTCGCGGAAGCCGGCGGCTTTGACGCCTTTATCAGCCAGGTGCGGCGAGACAACGCGGCCTTGAGCGACGACGACGATGATGATGACGAAGAAGAAGCAGACGACGACGACGATGACGACGACGTGCTATGGGGGAGCGACAATGACGCCTACGACTGATGCGTTCGTACACGCAGCATCCATAGATAGAGAGGCGAGCCTGTGCAGATCCTAGGACACAGCTACAGCAAAAGAGAAAGACATGGATTATGTAAACTAAGCCTGCGTGGCTACACAAACCGTTCGTCGACGGACGTCATTCGTCTAGCCGAAACCAAAGCCCTCCGAGCCCTCGCGGATCGCGAGCAGCAGGCACTGTCGCAGTTTCTCTTCGCTTTCGTACTCGGGTAGGTCTAGTTGGTTAAAGCTGATGCGGATAAAATACACAACAGGTAAGCAACATCGACAAAAAAATACAAACCAACGAATCAACAACGTACCAGGTGTGGGCTGACGGCAACGCGTTCGAGTTGCCAAACGCCTTGTGAATGTTGAACTTGTGCGTGCCGCGCATGCCCTCGAGTGCTTTGAAGCCTTCGAGCGGCACTTTCGAGGTACCGGTCACAAATTGCAGGAACAGCGCACGCTCTTCGTGAGTGCAAGCGTACAGCACATTCCAGAACCAACGGATCACTGGATCCGTGGGTTTGTAGTTCGCGTAGTCGGTGTTTGCCTTGAGATCGTCGATGTCGATTTCGGGCATGCCCGAGATGAGCAGCTCGAGCTCGTTTTCGTTGAAGATCGATATTAACTCGGGTGGCACCAGTTGGTGGAATCCCTTGAGAAACGCATCAATTTGCTGCCGGATACCGGTCGCCATACGGTGGTGGGTCACAAGCTTGACGTACTCCATCTTGTTTTCGTCCGTGACGGCAATGTGACGCCCGTTCGGAATCAAGTCCACAATCTCCATACGTCCAAAGTTCGACTGATCAGCCGAGAATGTCAACTCCAAGCCAAGATCCTCGATCGCGTTGTCCAAGATGGAGTGCAGATTGCGGTAGTACTCAGGATCGATCGCCTCCATGTCGTGGTACGAGATTGGCAACTGCAGAATGTGCTTGTAGAACGAGCGCGTAAAGTGCGCATCGAGCAACTGCCCGTCTGCAACAGCCTTGCCAATCACCTTTCCCACAAACTCGAAGTAGCTCAAGTGGTCCTTGTTCACGTATGACAGCGGGTTTGGCTGGAACGTGGGCGAGTCTGCGGCTGAGGTGAAGAGCACGTAGTTCGGGTTAAAAATCTCGCGCGCAAGAATCACATACCATTCACGGGTGACTCCACCGGCATCGATTCCTTCCTCACCCGTGAAGGCAACATGCAGCTTACGACGCAGCTCTGCACCGCTTCGCATCCGCAACGCGTAGTAAGAGTCTTCAAAAATGTGGTCTCGGCGCACCGACAAACGAACGGCGGCGTTGCCCACTTGACTTCTTAGCGCTGTTTGACGGAGCTTCTTCATGGCGCTCTGGAAGTATGTACGCTTGTTGTCAAAATCCAAATAAGCACGGCATCGGGATAGCTTCACAAGAGCAGCAAGCGACGAATCAAGAAGTGACGGCTTCTCGCGAACAAGGAGGTTCAATAGCACCCGGTTCGCCTCAACGAAGTTCACGAGTCGAATGCTATCTCCCGCTTCAGAACCCGACGATGAAACCATACGCTTCAGTTCCACCGGCCCCTTCTGCATAGCTTCCACGCCATCAAGGCCACCTTCCCGTAAAGCGGTAACCGTCGCTTCTTCGCGTTCAGCAGAGTCAGGCACGCGCAAGGGCATCGACGCCGCATCACGAGCACTCACCACGAAGAATGCCTCAACCATTGGTAAAAAGCGGGCGAGCAGAGCTGCCATGGCGCAGGAGGCGCCGGCACTCTTCCCTTCAATCACTGTGCCTTCCACCTGATCGTCCTCAGTCAAGCCTGGTGTTGCCGCATCGGTAGACTCTGATCTGGCGCTCCCAAATGCTCCACTCGAATCAACGCGAGCCTCATCAAGCGATCGGCTTAGAGCGTCCCACAAGGCATCAAGACCGATGGAGGCACAGCAGTCATTGAAATCCGTGGTTGTCTCGCACACGTCAGAGAGCGTATGAAGGATTCGCAACAGTTTCTGCTCGTCTTGTGCCGACTTCAGCACCGCAGAAGCCTCAAACGCGCTACTTGACGCTGATGAACTTGATCGGAACCGTCCATCGGCCACCAAAACCTGGCCCTCCTTGACAAGTGCCTCCATGATCAGCGGCCGATTTGCCGACACGCGGTCAAGAAGCTTGAGGATCTGGATGGTACGTTCCTGCATCGATGGAGAACAAATACCTAGAGCGAGGACACCCACAACGGCACCGACACGACGAGCGTCCATCCGCACTTCAGGTACTCGCGCATAATCGGCTAGGACTGACGTCGAGTCTTCATCGTCGTTTTTCTTCTCCTCGGCTTCATCCAACTTGACTTCCTCCTTCTCGAAGTGGTCGAGAGGCAGAAGCACCAGCTCGATGAGCTCAAGCAGGGTTTCGAGGAGAGTTGCACTGCGGTTCAGAAGAGGAAGTTCCAGCAGGTCGAGAAGGGTGTCAACCCCGCACTTGCCCACAGGAAAGCACTCTTCCGTTCCCGGCAATTTCAACATTTCCAGCGCAAACCGCGTGTTGTGCCTCACGACGGAGATCATCACGGAAAAGACTCGGCCAAGCACCTCTGGTGGAACACGGTTTGATGTGAACGACGCGGCGACACTCGAACTTGTGCCAT
Source organism: Pythium rhizo-oryzae (assembly GCA_027475725.1). NCBI lineage: Eukaryota > Oomycota > Peronosporomycetes > Pythiales > Pythiaceae > Pythium > Pythium rhizo-oryzae. The sequence goes on along the minus strand of JAMFLL010000109.1, from coordinate 54,265 downwards.
ACAGTCGTTTCGGGGGGAAATCGTTGTTCGTCGGGCTACCTGGGTTGGTATTCTTCTCCAGTGGAGCTGACAAGATTCGCAAAAGGTTCTTGCGTACACAGTCCCGTGTTAACGGATACAAGCACACGTTCGTGAGTAGCCGCTGAACGACACGGTTCTGCACGATCGATTGAGCCATGAAAAACAAGCGCAGCACTGCTTGAACAGACTGGTCTTCCAGGATGCGATCACTTGAGATTTCGTCTTCTTCACGAGGCACACGAATCATACCAGGTTTGCGTGCAGCGACAAGTCGGTCATCTCTTCCGCGCCCACGGCCACTAGGCTCACCATGGCGGGCTCGGCCAGAGCGGCGTGCCGCAGCACTGAAGATATCTGGGCCGTGAGACGTCAGCATCCGTCGAAGAGTCGGGCGCCGAAAGATATCCCCAGCAGTATCCTCATCACCACTCGTACCAAGTCCCGCATGACGATGAGTCGCGGCCTCTTGAAACATCGGTCGGTAGGCAGCGCGCTCTCTCAAAACCATCGCCTCAGCTTGGACTTGCGACGGGAGCGTCTGCAAAAATGCATCGTCACACGTGGTGAGGATTTCCTCTCTCAGTCCAGGTGCCAGTGACGCAACAAACGACGCGTTATCCATCTCCTCAGCGCGAGATGTGTCAGCTGGTGCCGCAGCTGCACGCGCAGCCTCTTCTCGCTCTCGACGCTCATTCGCGAGCACTTCTGCTCGAATATCAGGTGGCAAGGCCTCAAGCGTTTCTCGATCGAAGCTCGAGTTTGCCATATCCAAGTCCAGCTGCGAAAAGCTCTCCGATGCTCCTGCTGTAGAGGGCTGAGCTTGCGGTGGAGATGGCGCCGCAGGGGGAGCGTGTTGAGCTACAATCTCAGCTTGCATCTCTGGCGGCAAAAAGGCAAATACTTCTGGATCAACACCTTCTGGGCACGCGAGACCCCCGCCACCACTGTTTTCACGCTCGGATACTTCTTCGCTCTTCATCTCCTCTTCCGTGACAGTGGATTGGACAGCCTGCGATGGCGGAAGTGGAAGTTCCTCGGTAGCGGGTGCCGAAGCCTGGAAGCTTGACAAATCCAGAGTGAAGTTCATAAGATCACTCGATGGCGTAGCAACCGGGGCAGGAGGAGGCAAAGTGGCATTGGTTGTGCTCGAAACTTCCGAAGGTTGAGCGGAAGACGCCGACAACACGGGCGATGCTGACATTTCACTCTCGGATCCCAATTCTTCGTGTGGTGAACGGAGCGATGATTCGCCCAAAGTACTCGCAAGTGCGATAACGGATGCAGTGTCCGAAACCGCGTCAGCACTCTGAGCAATACCAGACATATCTGGTGCAACATCAGCACTACGAGTTGCGCCCTCTTCTTCCCGGCTTCGATCGCTATCGGTAACGACAGTACCAATACTGGGATCAGCGCGTGCACTTGCTTGTGTGTTGATACCAGGTGCCGTCGTTTCCGACACTGAGTTGGTGGAAGTTGGATTTGCTGGTATTTGCTCCACTGTCGATGACTCCGCTCGAGTCGGTGCTGGCGTTTCCGGCTCGACAAGCTGTGTGGCGTACTGCTCCAATCGCGTGGCAATGGAACGAGCGTCCACAGCACTTGTGTGCCCCGCCCATTGTGACACCGAGTCTGTCGTCGCATCGCCTCGGATTCCACGACCTCCGGCGAGCAGCTCACGATCAACCCGACGAAGTCCAACGCCTGCATTGCGATGATGACCCGCACGTCCGTTGCCAAAAATGCCTTGAGAGGTTGGGATGTCAAGAGAGAACTCGCTGAGCAGATTCGAGACCGCCGATAAGCGGTTTCTTGACGGTGGCCGATTACGACCACCACCTTGCCGCAGCAGATCGCGTCCCAACAAAGTCCGTGCGCCCGGTGCCGTGTGCAGGTTGCTGTTCATCTGCCGAACCAAAACATTCAGCTCGCGGAAGAGAGATGGGGCATGACGGGGGAGAGGGAGACGATCAGGAAGAAGACTCGACAGACCCCCAGTTCCTCTTGCACTTGGATCCTCCAAGGAGCTCTCAGTGTATCGCAACAGTGGGTGCATCATGCTAGCTGTTCCCGACACATCGTCTGTAGTCGATCCGTGGCTTGGGAGTCGAGTCGGAGTGGCTCTGACACCGGCGACACCCGCGGTCTCAAAGATGAAATCGCTGTCAGCCGAGTTGCCAGGACGCTCATCCAAGAGATTCAGTAGGCCAGAGCCAACACTGTCGGTACCACTACCAGTGTTCGAGTCAGGAAGAGGCAAGTGGTCACGGAAAGCGCCACCACCATGACGAAATGCCATGTCTGGATCGTCTTCATCATCGTCGTCGTCGCCGAAAGCAAACACACCAGTCGGCGATTCACGCGGGCTGTTGCCACCGTCAACACTGAACATGTCCACTAAGGACCGTAGAAGTGACGAGGGACCGGTTGCGGCGGCATTTTCGCCGTCTTGCGTCACTCGACCTCGAGCAGCTTGACGTGACCTTGCAGCTCGGACTTGGTTCGATACGATGGCCTCTTCGTCAAGCAGTCGAAGGTAAGAAAACTCCTCTTCGTCGACTTCGTCGAACGCATCCCCTCCCTCGTTCTCGGCGGATCCCCAGGTTCGGGTAGTTCCTCGACTGCGTCCGCTTCCATCTTGACCACGACGAACCACGCGAAGTCTAATTCGTCCTTCCTCTTCGTCCATTTCTTCATCTTCGTCGTCGTCATCGTCGTCATCGTCATCATCACCCTCATCATCTTCTTCTTCCTCGTCTTCGTTATCACCTTCCTCATCGTCATCTTCTTCTTCATCGTCGTCAACATCATCGCGGTGGCGCTCTTCATTATCGTGGCTCAGTGGCAATCCGTCATCGTCGATGGACCTTTCCGAATCACTGCTTCTATCGCTCTCTCCATCACTCTCACCAACATCGCGCATTTCGTCATCCTGGGCGGAGCTAGGCGAGTGCATCGATACGTCCCCACCATCAACTCGTGTAGATCCTGCATCCGTAGGTGGCGCGACAAGGTGATCAAGCGCATTCGATGAATGATCTGGACCAGTGGCATCGTTCGCATTAACGTCCCGAGTAGCAGCACGATCCTCAACACCTTCCCCAAAGGCATCGCCAGCCGTCGCTCCACTCCGCTTCATCAGCAGCTTCTTGACTCGATGAGTAACGAATGGTCGTGTCAGGGTTGTCAAGGGACGCAATAGCATCGTGCACGTTGAGTACGCGAACGGATGCGCCAGACTGATCTTCCGTAGGGCGTTGACGAGGAGCGACACAAACGCGTACTTTCCTGTGAGACCTCCTCCCAACACGATTTTGTCCCATGATAGGGTCTTTGACGCAGCCCCACGTGGCCAGAGTATGCTCATAATCAACGCGGACCATGCGTGCAACGCACTTAGCGCCAATTCATCGTCAACCAAAATCTCACCACCCGGAGAAAGAGAGGAGCTGACACACTTCGGCCAATCCTGGAAAAGCTTGACCAGTTCTCCCACGATGATCTTGGGCCCATCACCAGGCTGCGTACCCACAACGACAAGGAGCTTGTGGGCGTTCTTCAGACGGTCTCTCGTGCGCGGCGTGAGAGTATCCCTTGGTCGATCTTCGCTTGGTGCATCATTGATGCCGTTCACTTCCAGCGAGCGTCGAATCGTTGAAAACTGACACAATGCCCTGCAAGGAAGGAGTTCCCGCAGTGCGAGATGAACAAGGCTCGGCTCGTGGTCAAGAGGAGGTGGGGTATGTGTTGCGTGATGCTTGGTGATGACAGACGCGCAAGCGGGAAAAGTGGACACGACTTGAACCAGCAAGTGGAGATAAGTTCCGACTCCAAGAACAAGCGGCGACTCTGAGCGAACATCGTCATCGTCAACGCTTCGCACTTCAGGCAAAGTCTTCTCAATAGCCCACACGTTTCGAATCTTCTCCGCGAGCTTGTGAACCACTGACTGTGCGTGCTGCCGATGCATCTTGGGAAGCTTGTGATGCACTTTTTTTTCAGTTTGATGCTCTTCGGATGGTGGAAGGCTGCCAGTCGTGTCTTCATTTAAAGTTGACGACGTCGACGACTCCACTGATTTGTTGAGCACATACACTCGCCCGGATTCAGTTTTCTTGAAGATCACAGCCTTGCGAAGTGCTTGGAGAAACACTTTTTCGCTGCGCGCGGCAACTGTCGCAACCTCCATCATCAGAACGCGCGGCGTGATTCTCATCTGACTCGGCGGGCCATACCGCTCGGCTAGCTTCACCATTGCTTGCTGAATTTTTTCTTCCATCATATGTTCAAGAACCGGAGGGGACTCGAGCATCTGAACCAAGATGGTAGCGGTCATCTCCTTGTATCCTGCAAAGATAGCTTCCGCACGGAGGTTTAAGAGTTTCTCCAATCCACCTGCCGAGAAGAGCTCGCTCGCAACATCGTAGTCCAGCGTCATACGAGCGAGTAGCTGCCACAATGCGTGCGCAGTGTCTCGCTGTACATCGCAGGACGCCATGATTTGCAGTGCAATACGAACTAATCCGTTCCGTACTTCGGCACTGAGCTTAGGGTGATGCGAAGCTGCGTCCGGTGCATCGTTCTCGTTCAGAAGGGATGACTGATTTGCTGCCGCTGAATCACTCGCTTGCAACGCATCGATCACAAGAAGCAGAGGGGCATATGATTGTCTCATCTCCGCATGTTCGCTGAGTTCGCTTTGAATAAAGCTCACTGTTGCCTCCACGAATGATGGCGCTTGGATCTTCAGAGCAGTGACTGACTCCTGGTCAAGCTGGAGGATCGCCGCCAAAAGATGACTCACCGACATGACGTAACGATCGGGCTCTTGCTTTGATGACATAGCATCCAACACTGCTTTGCTCACACGGGAGATAACGTTCAGGCGCTCGTCCTCCATCTTTGAGCACAAGAGAGCCAAATACTGAGCCAGTGTGACAACGAAGACTTGTAGAGCACCCGCCGAGTCCGACAAATCCGGCAGTTCAGATGATTCTTGAATTGATGCCTGATGCCGCAAAATGGCGAAGCAACCGTCTTCGAATTCGTCACGTAAAGTCGCATATTGCTGAAATAGAGCTGCTTCTTGTTCCGTCTGCTCTGTTTCTCCGGTTACCACTCTTTCACCATCATTTCCAACAAGTGTGCTCGGCGCCTCGCCCGAGACATCCCCCTGGTTGTCGCTTTCCACACCTGCTTCGTCATCATCCCCAGTATCTGGGTGTGATAAAAGCCACTCCATTGCGACTTCAACATCATTCACGCGGACGCGACGAACTGCTCTCTCAACTCGGCCTCTTGGGAACCCCATTGCGACCAAGTTGTCAACAGTCGCAGAGTCCACTTCAAAGGGGCGCGAACTTGTTGGTCTTGATCGCCCTGCATCTCCACCAAACAGCGCGTGGAGAAAATCTTCTCTGTCCAGAACACTACCAGCCCCAGGGAAATCACCGAACGCAGTGCCGATATCGTGGCGGCCTCTTGATCTGCTGCTCGAGCGCAACTGATCCAATGCACTCGTCGAACTAGTTGGCGATCCGTGCGAGTTATCACGATCCAGTCGATGTCGCAGAACCATAACTACTGCTGGAAGCAATTCTTGGGCATACTTCTGAACAGGTGATGTCCGGACTTCAGGGTGTCGCCAAAGACGTAAGAGAAGATCGAGACACTCTTGGTGGAGTTGCACAGACAATGCTCGAAGATCAAAACTACCTTCACCATCATCACTTGTCACCAGCGATACCGTAATCTGACTTGAGCGCAAAGTCTCCAAATCACCAAGATGCTGGAGCGCGTTCGCACATACGCGCACACATAGCTCTTGCATTCGAGCGTTGTCCGTTCTGTTGGCCGCTGAACTGTTGTCGAAGCAATCACCAATCAAAACCTCGATCATGTCATGTAAGCATGATCTGGAAGGTGTAGTAGCACTATCAATACCGGACCGAGGTGAAAGCAGCTTGTACAACACCAGAGCATTCGCTTGCTTCTTCTTCGAGTCGAAAATCGTCTGCATCACCGTCTCCAAAACGAAGATGAGATAGTACTTCTTCACGAACGTGTCAAGAGAACCATGCCCAACTTGTCCGGAGAGAACATACTGAATATCGTCGCGCAACGTTTTTGCGATAAGCTGTGCCATTCCCTGGGCGTGTACAGCCAATGGCTGAATGCTCTCATCTCCCCGTCGATGTTGGATCGGAACCGACAGGAGGGTCTTGCTCATGTTGACGAGAAGGCTTCGACTCACCGACGTAAATCGTAACAGTAAGAGCGAGCAAAGCTTCCACAGGCCGCTAGCTTTGCTAGTGGACGACACCGGTCTGCTTGACGAATCGGAGCTGCTTACTCGATGAGCACCAACCACCTTTGACCTCTCGAGCTGGATCTCCCTCGTGACGGCAAACAGCTTGTCCAGTGTAGCGGAATTCGTTCTTGACATGAGCTCAGAAAACCAGTGGCGACTTTGCAGTCCAGTCTGTGCAGCTTGCATACTCCAACCAAGCAAGCCAGCGAGCCACTCGATAAAGGAAAGTAGGCGGATATCACGACCAATCGCTTCGATGTCGGGTGATGCCTTAACTCCTGGACGACCAGTGCCTTCCCGAGCACCCTGCCCAAACAACTCGGCTAACTGATCGTTAGAGAGGGAGCTAAAGAAGCCTTCAACAATCCCTCGTTGCTCTCGAAACATGTCAACATGCTTTCCCATCTCGGCCATGATCACGTTCAACATTTTTGCTGGTTGCTGCGACGCAAATGATCGAAGTGCAACAGTCAGAGAATGAGCGGCTTGCTGGTGAGACGATCTCTGGCGTAGCTGTTGACGAGTTTTGGCCCCTTGGGCGTTCACCAAACTGGAAAAAAACGCGCTTGGTGTAGGCAAAATGAGTCGATACAGCTTGAGCAGGCTCAACACTCCTCCGTGGTCAGAAAAAGAAGATGCGTGCTCTGCTTTGCTCAAGATTGGCTCTAGAACATCAGCGAAATGCGAGGTCATGCGTACCAACGCTCTCCAGTTGTCTTCGCGCTGCAATGGGTTGACACACTCGTAATTTTCTTCCCCGAAACGGATCAACTTTTTCGCAGTTTCAACGCACGCATGAATAGCCGCAGTTTGAAAGCCTGCAACTTGACGCATCATCTCGAATACTCCTGACCCCACAATGGCAGCAACGTCCCCCTGTAGATGATCGCAGTCTTCGGTCGCGTAGGAGGGAGCGGCAAAGCAGTCGAGCAAATACAGCAGTGGCTTGAAACGGGCGACCTTCTCCGCGTGTGAAGTTGTAAGGCACAACGCGCTCAAGACACTCGGAATTGCCATAATCAATTCAGACGAAGGAGGAAGAATCTTCGACGATCGCAGATCACGTACATCCCACCGAGTAAGAGTCTTTAGGAAAGCATCAGCAATTCCTCCCGAATGAATCTGATTAACGCTGCTTGGATCGTTGTTCACCACGTCAGATACAACAATTGCAGCTTGAGCGAAGACCACTGGACCAAAGTTGTCGATGCTGCCCAAAATCTTCAAGAGCGTCTTGCTCAACGGGCTCCCATCGCGAATGACGCGGCTTGTTGCGCCGGCGCTCATCACTCCCTGCGAATGGAACGACACTGAGAGCATCGCCAGAAGCGCAATTATGAGGACAGTCTTCGTTTCTGGTAGCTGTACGGTAGCTCCTTCGTGGTCGGACGAAGATTCGGTCGAGAGCACTTCAGCTTGCAGCCTATCGATGATGATCCCAACGCCGTTGAGGTCTCTGAACAGCGCAGCTGCAGCTGGGTGCGTGTTGACCGACATTTCGAGAGCTTGGACACAAAGAGTGACTTGCGAAGTGTGGAACGCGCTCACGGCGGGAGAAGATGCAACGTGAAGAAGAGCAGGAATGACACCGCTCTCCGTCAAAACTGCCGCTCCAGTTTGCATGGAGACAACGTGATTTAGAAGCACGAGCACCGCCTCATACCAACACAGCTTACTGTCTTGGGGGTGAAGTGGGTCCCGAAACAATCCAGTTCGAAGAACTTCAGCATCTTCAGGTGTAAGCCAATCCGTTGTCGCCTGAACGAAGGCAACGGCGAGGCTCATCTCCATGTCACTATCTTGCTCACTGCCTTGTGCAGCATCAACCACAGGAAGACAGGAAGACGACCCGCTTCTTGCACTTCCGCTGGTTGCTCGATTTCTGGGAACAAGATGGCCAAGCTCCGACAACACAAAGCGGACTAGGGACGGGAACACGCCGTGCGGAGCACCTTTCACAACACCAAGAGCTTGCAAGACATTCGACTGACGGCCGAGAACGCCGCCGGCACCGCCTCGCTCCGCACGATCGTACACAAGCGCTGCGAGCACCTGAAGCGTTGTGATTCTCACTCGTAGAGGCACCTCCTCGATCTTCTCGATCCGCACCATTTCCGTCAGACCGCGGGAGAGACCGGAGTTGTGCTCAATAAGCGCGGCAACGTCCAGCGAGTCGCTGAACAAATAAAACAGAGCCAAAAGCGCATGGAGCCGTTCAACAGTCGCGTTTTCTTGCGCGGACGGGGAACGCGTCTGTCTTCCAGCGACAGCGACACTTCGTATCCGAACGAGGAGTTGGAACTGATGATCTGATGGTACCGCAAACCGTTCAATGAGCTGCTCGCACACGTCGCCAGCTAGATAGTCGGTAGTTGCATCGGCCAGTCTCTCCACTGAGTCTTCATCGAGTGTGATTGAGACAAGCTCGTCCGAGTGGTTGGGTGCATGACGATAAAATTGATAGACCGTTGCACCAACAAGTCGACGAAGGTCTTCGACAGTCGCAGTGTTTTCGCTCCAGATATCAGAAAGCTCATCCATGCCGCCATGCGCACCATGTCCTTGGGCAACCGACAGCAGCCGTCGGCGAAGAGCTGAGTTGCTGGACGCCGGATTGTCGGCAAGCGCAGTCATCGGATCGACTGCGTGGCGGTGCTGCTGCGGAGGCAGCGCCAGTGCAGCCATCACATGAGTCGCCTCGAACGATACACGGTCACTTCGTGCTCCCATGAACGCCACCACAGCCTGGTTGAAAAAATAAGAAACAACCACGTTAGACTTGGCATCCCTTTCCCACCTACTATGCATACACCAGATAGACGAAACGCACCTCCGTGGCATTGTACAGGTGCTTGCTCGACGCATTCTCCAGCAGGATCGCGGTAAAGCGCAGCGCTTCGTAGACTTGTTCGGTCAACTGGCGCTCGTCGTCGTCCCCCATCGCGGCGTCGGCAGCGACTACGGCGCCGTCGCCTGCAGCGCCACCGCCGTTGGCCGCTCGGGGCGCCGCCGCGACAAGCAGCCGCGGACACTGCGCCAGCGCGGTCGTGAGCTGCTCCTTCAGCTTGTCGAGCACTTTGCCCCAGTGGCGCAAGTTCGCTTGGCCTTCAAACTGCCAGCCCGGGATGCACTTGAGGATCGCCGCGAAGCGCACCGACGGCGCCTGCTCCAGCAGGTCCAGCAGCCGCTGCTCGCCGGCGCTGGGCCGCCGGCTCGCCTCGCCGCGGGCGCTCGGGCTCGCCATGCTCGTCGTCCGGTGGCGCCGTCCGCTGTGACACAGACGCGCTCGCCTTGCGTCGCCCCCGCGTTCACTCAGAGGCCGCTTGGGTTCGTCCTCGCGGGTCGCGCTGCTTTGGCCCACGGAACGGCGCTCTTGGTGGCGTTTCCTTCTCCCCCCTCTTCTGCTCGTCGGGGCGGGCGGACGCCTTGTCGGTACTTCTTCTGCTCTCTCTCTCTCGCTCCCCCTTTCGGAAGCTTCACTCACCGGTTGCACTTGGGGGAAGCTTTCGGGGGAACGAGGTAGTTTACGCATAGTTTACGTATTGAAGTGGCCGAGATCAAGTGAAAGTATCCAGAATACCTTACGGATACCGGTATTTCAGTCAATCCACCAGGACATCCAAGATCTTTCAGAACACCAGAATCATCCCACACACCGTCGTATTTGATCCACGGATCCGACAGCGGATTTGCGAATAGGGGAGCTCGACTCCCCATGGCCATGAGACGCAGGATGCCCGACTGCGCTTGATCGGGGGCGCCAAACGGTGGTGTGCCCCGCAGAAGCAGGGAGAACCCAGGGTGGCGCGTTTATTTTTGACCAATCAAACATCGTGTAAATATTTTCAGCAAATCAAACTGCAGCATGGATTTTGATTGGGTGTAAATGCGCGGATCGAAAAGGGGGCGCCCCCGAAGCAAAAAGATTTTGCGGGAGCTTCTCGCACACAACCAAGAGGCAAGCAAGAAAGATATTGGAGACACCATGACCGAGTCGGTATTCGGCATCGTCGGCAAGGACTTTGTGCTGTTCGCGGCCGACGCGAAGGTGGCGCGTTCGATCCTCGTGTACAAGGACGATGAGGACAAGGTGCGTGTTGGTTTGACTCGTGATATGCGAACACGGGCGGAGCCGGCCAACTAAATGCTCGCGAAATCCCGATTCGCTATTTGTCACATAGTACGTCGAGCTCGACGCGCACAAGGTCATGGTCGCGACCGGCCCACAGGCCGACCGCGTGGGCTTTGGCGAGTACGTGCAGAAGAACATGAAGCTCTACGAGCTGCGAAACGGCGTCACGCTCGACGGCCACGCGACCGCCAACTACGTCCGCGGCGAGCTCGCGCGGTTCCTGCGCAAGTCGCCGTACCAGGTGAACCTGCTTATCGGCTCGCTCGACCAGCAGGTCACGCCGCAGGACGAGAAGGTGCCGACCCCGTCGCTCCACTGGGTCGACTACCTCGGCTCGATGGTCAAGGTCAACTACGGCGCGCACGGCTACGGCTCCAACTTCTGCCTCTCGATCTTCGACCGCGAGTGGAAGGTGCGCTAGTGTTCTTCTGGCATTATTGTTTGCATGTCATCACCGTCTAAGGATATGTCTTGTGACCACAGCCGGACCTCACGCTGGAGCAGGCGACCAGCATCCTGAAGAAGTGTCACGCCGAGCTGGAGATGCGTTTCCTCGTGCGCAACGGCGAGTGGATCTACAAGGTACGATGCTCGTGTTTATCTCTACTGGGTATTGAGTCTTATCTAACATCACCACGCTTGTACTTCGCCAGGTCGTCGATGCGAACGGAATCCGCAAGCTTGATGTGTAAGACGTTTGAGATCGGCCAATGGATACGACGAGCAGAACAGAAGGGGAGGCCAAGGGCACGCTCATTAATACAAGCTGAAAACACAAAAGAAAAAGAACACTCACCACTAGCCACCAAATGGCGGAGACATTCGTGAGGGTACACGCGTATCGACATTGTTACAGCCGTGGGATTTGTGTTGTTGTGAGATTAGGATGATCCGTCCTTGGAGGAAGACGTCTTGCTTGATGCGCCCTTCTTGGGGAAGCACGGGAACGGCTGGAGGTTTTCCATGTCGTCCATAGCCGCCATGCCCTCGAGGTATTCTTTGTTTGCCGAGAGCCAATCCAGCTCAACCAGGCCTTCGAAGAACCGCCCGGGCGTGTCGGCGGGGTTGTACTGGTACTCGCTCTCTGGGTTAAGCGACCACACGAAGCCGCCGGCCCAGCCCGGCTGCTTGATGATCTCGATGCTAAAGTCTGTGCAGCGCTTGGTCGTCTTCTTCGGATGCAGATCCTTTGCATACAGCCCTCCAAACTCGCCGAGCAGTAGCGCCGGGCCGGTTTCAGACGCCAGGAAGCCAAACATGTCGTCCATCGTCGCCTTGATACGTGTGCGCAGGTCGTCGTCGCCGAGCTCCACGTAGCCCTGCAGGCCAGCACCAAGGGCTCCGCCGCCGAAAAAGTACGCCTGCGGGTACACCGCGGGCGTGTAGTAGTGCGGAGCCCACACGACCTTGTCCTTCACCGCGAACTCGAGCCCATCAGTCTTGGCGCCCTGCAGGCCGCCGCCGTACCAGTCGTAGTACGAGAAGGTCTCACTGCCGATCGACATGGTGTGCTTGCTGTTGATACCCTCGACGAATCCCATCCAGCTGGGGCAGCCCTTGAGCATACGGTTGGCGATCCGCTTGGCGCCGGCATTGAAGTCCGTGGCCGAGCCGTCACCCCAGGTCGCGCCGGACGGCTCGTTCTTGAGGTCGATGCCCATGACGTTCCAGTACTCGTTCGAACACAGCGTGTCCGTAAGGATGTCGATCGACTCGAGGAACTTCTCCTCGGGTACGTCGGCATTGTACCAGAGCTTGCCGTTGTCGCTGTACGTGAGCGTGTGCATGCTCAGCAACACGCCGATGTTGCGGAACTGGAGCACCTTGACGATGCTCTTCAGCAGCGAAAGGTAGTCCTTGATGCTCACGCCGCGGTTCTCCTGCTTGTTCATGAGCGCACCGTTCGGCACTTTGTTCTCCAGGATTGACGCCGCCATGAGCGGCAGCCGAACGGCGTTGAAGTTGTTGCGAGACAGGAACGACGCGATTTGATACTGAGACACAGATGCAAAGAGCCCAACGTTAGATCCATGTCCCAATCAACGACGGCAGATTGGGAGAGCCCAGCGACATACCGCGGTCGTGCCGTTGTCCTGGTTGTCCCACAATCCAAACGGCATGGCCTGGCCGCTGCGAAGACCACAAAGAGCGGGTTAGCAAGTTCTCTCCCTCTCTAGGAGGTGCAGCATCCTACGTACGTCTCCATGCCGAACCAGTTGATGCCCTTGATCTTCAGCGGCACTTCAGAGCCGTTTGCCGCGACCGCGACGATGTGACCGTTCTTGCTCAGGTAGTTGGGCAGCTCGCACGCACTGGGCGGGTACACCTTCGGGTTGCCGATCGCGCCATCGTCCGAGACGAGATCCTTCCCGGAGACTGTGTCGCTCCCTTCCTTGCCCGTGATGGTGCCGTCGCTGATGGTCGACGCGTTAAACTGCTCGCGCTCGTACGCGGTCTTGAGCTTCTGCGCCTTGGTGTGCGCGTCCATGGCTTCGTACGTCGCGAGCGTGGCGGCGCCACCGATCAGCAGCACGAATAGCAGTAGCCCGGGCCACATGCGGTACCGGCCCTTGTAGCTTTGCTGCTTGGCGCCGACGCCGCCCATGCCCTTGGCCATCTCGAGCGCCTCGATGTCGCGGCCGCCAAGCGTGCCGCGCACAAACACGCTCTCACCGCCATTCGTGGGCGTGCCGGCGCTCGAGCGCGGGCCGCCGCCCGGCGCGGACGCGCGCGGCTGCGAGAAGCGGTAGTGCTGCCGCACGGCGCTGTCGCGCACGCCGGCGCCGCCCCCTTCGTCGTCCGGCATGTAGCTGTAGTTGTAAGTCGGGGTGGCGTTCGGTTGGCGCGGTGGCACCGGCGAGGCCACGACCTCCCAGGTCTTCTCCTCCTCGTCCGTGCTGTCGGACTTGTAGTACTGCGGACGCATGGGTCCAGTCAGTCAGTTGCTTCTTACGTACGTCGAGGCTTTTCTCGCACTGAGAGAGGGAGAGGGCTTTTTCTTCGTTTCTCACAGCGCTTCCTCGCTCGCTCGCTATCTCCCCTCTGGCTTGTTGCACCCATCGGACTGGCCAGGGCCGTTGAGGCACATGCGCCCCTCACAGGAACCTACCCATTTTATTCTCGAGCACGCGTATGGAACCTTGAAGCGCAGGGTGCCCCCTCCGCTTTTTCCGTTCTTTTCTGACCACTAAAAGGTCGCGAATCTCAAAAAATGTCTTGAGATCTCGGCAGCCACACTCAGCGTGTGAGAGAGGCGAACGGTTGAACCCTCTTCAACTGGGTTCATCTCTCTGAACCGTCGGATGGGGGGGGGAACGGAGACCTTCCGTTTGCGACCAGCGTCGCTAACGAAGAATCCCGCGCCGCTTGATTCAGTGCCGGCACAGCACCCAAACGAAGCAGCGCCACTGTGGCATCCGAACACCGTCCACCCAGCATTTCCGAGCTCCAGAGACAGGAACTTCCACCACAGCTTCACGTGGCAGCGCGAACAGCTACAAAAACATGGATACACGATGGGTTGAATGGAGCGAGAGGGGGGAAACGGTCAGCGAATGAAGGTCAGGTAAGAATGACTTTACTCATGCCTTTGCCCTGTTCAAAAAGACGTCCAGCTCACCGGGTTCTCGGTGCAGCCATGTGCTTCCTCCGTGGCGGTGGTCTCTTCCAAAATGAGCACGCTGGCATCACGGACGTGCCGATAGAGACCTCCTCGTTTTGACCATGCCAAAAAATCAACAGCATCAAGCGACTTTAGGCCTTGATGGCCTTGTCGAGGCGCACGCCGCACCCGGCGCCCTCGCCGACGTTCACGCGGATCTTCTCGCCGTCCACGAGCAGCTCCCACGCGCCGGGCTGCGTGGCCACCAGGCCATGCTCGTCCGCGAGCGCGAACGCCGCGCTCGAGAGCTCAAACGTCAGCGTCTGCGCGTCGCCGCCGGCGCTGAGCAGGCGCGTGCGATCGAACGCCGCGAGCGACTTGAGCGGGTGGCTCGTGCTCAACGGCTGCGACGCGTCGCGCGGCGGCACAGCGAAGAGCAGTGCCACGAACTCGCCAGCACGGTTCCCCGTGTTGGTCACGCGCACCGTGACGTTGGCCGACCACGCGCCCGCAGCGTCGCACGATCCTGCGACCGACGGCTCGACCTTAAAGCTCGTGTACGAGAGACCCTCGCCAAAGGCGAACACGGGCGTGCCGCTGTAGAAGCGGTACGTGCGTCCCGGGTTGCCCGTGAGCTCGAACGGGCGCATGTGCATGTCGTACAGCGACGTGGTCTCGACAAAGTCCTCGCTGTAGAACGTCTGCGTAAGGCGACCCGACGGGTTCACAGCGCCGTACAGCACGTCCGCGATGGCCTGGCCGCCGGCCTGGCCCGGGTAGCCGGCGTACAGGATCGCGCCGACCTTGGGGTCGTTCTTGTACTTGCTCAGATCCACGCAGCCGCCGGCGATGACCACGAGCACCACGGGCTTGGTCGCGACCTTCAGCACGCGGTCGATGAGCTCGGGCTGGAGGCCCGGGAGCTTGATCGTCTCGCGGTCGAGGTCCTCACGCTCCTGGGACTGGTCCAGGCCCACAAACAGCACGACCTGATCGGCCTGCTTGGCCACAGCCTCGGCCTTGTCAAAGTCATGGTCGCTCGACGACACGTTGCAGCCGAACGCGTAGCTCACGTTCTTGGCGAACTTGGACAGCGCGCCCAGCGGCGTCGAGATCGACGACGGGAAGCCGGCGTAGTTGCCCAGAAAGACCGTGCTGCCGTTAAAGTGCGGGCCCACGAGCGCGAGCGAGTCGCTGCTCAGTGGCAGCACGCCACCGTCGTTCTTGAGCACGACCATACTCTGCTGCGCCGCCTCGAGTGCGAGGCTGCGGTGCGGCGCCGAGTCCACCTGGGCGGCCGAGATGTCGGCGAACGGCTGCGGGTGCTTCTCGAACATGCCGAGGCGCATTTGCATCCGGTAGAGCCGCTTGAGCGCCGTGCGCACGACCTCGGGCTTGACGACGCCCTTGTCGAGCGCGGTCACGAGGTGCTGCTGCAGGAACTGGCCGCAGTTGAGGTCCATGCCGGCGTTGAGCGTCACGGCACAAGTCTGCAGCGGCGATTGCGTGTAGTGGTGCTCGGCCACAACGTCCTGGACAGCGCCGCAGTCCGACATGATGTAGCCGTCAAAGCCCCACTTCTCGCGCACGAGCCCCGTGAGCAGGTCGCGGTCGGCGCAGGCCGGGATGCCGTTCACGGCGTTGTAGCTGCACATGACGCCCGTGGCGCGGCCGCGGCGGATGCAGGCCTCGAACATGGGGAAGTACGTGTCGGCCTGGTCCTGCTTGGTCACGATTGCGTCGTTGCGGTGGCGCGCAAACTCCTGGCTGTAGCTCGAAAAGTGCTTGCAGGTCGCTGAGACCTTGAGGAAGCCCGCCGAGCCCGTGGAGTTGCTGGCCGCGGGCTCGCCCTCGACCGGGTCGCCCTGCATGCCGTGCACGAACGCCACAGCGTACTCGCTCGTGAGCACCGGGTCCTCGCCGGGCGTCTCCTGGCCGCGGCCCCAGCGCGGATCGCGGAAGATGTTGACGTTCGGCGCCCAGTACGTCAGGCCGCTGTTGCCGGCGTTGTAGAACGCGCTGCTCCATCCAACATAAACGCTCGTCAGTGGTCATTCAGGTCTTTTTCATCACTCGTGAAAGGGACGAACGCACCGCGCCTCGGTGCCGATGGCCTCGCCCAGGCGGTAGAACAGCGTGCGGTTGAAGGACGCGGCGACACCGACGACCTGTGGGAAGCTCGTGGCGTACGGGGTCTCCCCGCGGAACTTGACGCCCACGCAGTCGCCGACGCCGTGGAGCGCCTCGTTCCACCACGGGTACGCCGGCAGGTGCACGGGCGGGCTCGCGGCGCTGAGCTCCGTGGCGTTGTCGATCATGAGCCCACCGACGGCCGAGAGCGGCACGCGCGCCACGAGGTCGTCCACGCGCTCGTCCATCGAGCGCGACGCGTCGCAGAACGGCGACGCCGCGTTCACCGGGTCGTCGCAGATGCCCGTGGGTGCCGGCGCCGCCGAGAAGTCGCGCGCCAGCGTCAGCGACGGCACGCGGTACTGCCACAGCACGAGCCGCGCGTCCGCGCCGTGCGGCGCCGCGGCGGCCGCGAGCAGCGCGCCGTAGAGCGAGAGCTTGAGCGCGCCGAGCATGAGGATTCGAAGCGCGCGGGAGGAGGAAGATTCGATCGCCGCAGGGACGGGGGAAATTGCGGAATGACTGGTGTGACGCAAGCGGAAGTGGAGCGGCGCTGCCACGGACTCAACGGGAGGGAGACAGCGGCGCCATACAGTACACGAGCCGTAAGCTCACGCGATGGGCCTCGGGCGCTTACTCCGGTCCAAGCAGCACGCAGGGAGGGAAGCAAGCGCGGTGCTGCTGTGGTGTGTGTGTGGGTGTGCCTCGGCGATCTGCAACTTGAGCACATGCAAAGAGATTTGTACTGGCCGATGGCAGTCGGGTGATTTATCAAACCTCAGAGGTTTTGACGTTTGTGGTTATAATCTCAAGCTCCTAGTTGTCCAATATATACCCGTTCCGATAGAATATGCGTTGTCGGGGTATCCCAAACTGGAAGCAAAATGGCGTTGAACTTGCGATGATGTGATGAAGCACGGCGAAGAGACTTCAACAGGCCGGGAATATTTCCCACGCCTGGATCGCGTACTTAGTAGAGGATGCGAACTTAACGGCCCTCCGCTTCGCTCCTGCCTCGACACGTCAAAAGCCCTCCAACTGTGACGTCCGGGCCGACGCGATTGGCGATGGAGCCGTCCGGCGCGCCGAAATGCTCGGTCTGTAATCATCACCACGAGCAGGTGAGGCGCTAAACGATTTGCAGTGTACAGGTCCCGTCGTATCCCGAAAGAATGAACTAAATCGGCGCGTTCATTGCGGCGGTAGGGCACGAAATGTCCAGTGTGCGGCCACACCGGCAAGAGCCGCGTGTTCCAGCTTCTGCGGGTGCGTTGTCGTCGAAGCTACGGGAACGGGACGGTGGATCTGTTGGTATTGACGTGTCCGATGTGAGTAGAACCGCCCGCGCATGAACGTGTTTAGCGTGCAGGGCTACGACTGTCTCCAGCGCAACCCGTCGATCCACAACTTGGACAAGGGCCAGTGGACCTTCACGAAAATCCTGCGCGGGCGGATATTCGGCGCGCAGAAGATCGAGCTACCGACGGACCCTTTCGCGCGACACCTGCTCGCGTTCAGTACGTGCTGCCACTTTGTTAACGTTTGTAGTGGGTGGCTGGGAGTCTAATGAAGTGCGCTTCTTCGGCAGTTGGCGACGCACCGATCGCAACGGCGCGGTGGCGAATGGTCACGGAAGAGGGTGCCCAGGTCGTCGAGATCGACCTTGTGGGTGTGCTCGTTGACAAGCGGAACAAGGGATACGGGAAGCAGCTGCTGCAGCACGTTTTAGAGGTGTGTATGCAACGAGCGACTGGCGATTCCGGATACGCACGTGACTAATGAATATTGTGCTTGCACTCAAGGACATCAACACGCGGCTTCTTGAACTGGATGCCTCGTGCAAAGGACTGCTCGCTTTCATCCCCGACGACGACGCGGCGGTCGCCACCATCAAGCTGTTCGAGGCCGGCGGCTTCCAGCTCGAGGCGCAGCGCTCGGTGCGGGACGGTGTCTTGGGCTTCCGCATGATCCTGCTCGCGCCCATGTGATGTTTGAAGACTCTTTTGTGATAGCCACAACATTCCTCGCTCGCGTGAATAGAAGCAACCTTCGGGGGACAATGTTTTGTGCGGAAGCGCGTGCTGAGTGACACCTCATTTCTGTGGTCTCTTTGCATTTGTTGTGGAGAGACCGAAAACCAGAAAGTCGCGTTTGTGCGGGTTGAGCATGAATGACCGTGGTCTCAATTCATTTATTTGTGTGCACCCGCAGGTCTCCCGAGAAGAAGTGAGGGCGCATCATTCCTCAAGTTTCTCTGCACCTGCGCGACCTCCTTCAGACGGGAAGACTGCATTCGCTATCCCCGTTCCCACTGTCCACGAGAGTCATCCCTTCCCCCCGCTGTGCGTGCGTCTCTTCAGCGTGCATACCATGAAGACTGTGCACAGCTTCCCGACAGCTTCGGCGGCGGCGGCGGCCAAGAAGCCGACGGCGTTCTTCCAGCTCTGCGGCTCGCCCATTCGCACAGGCGTGCAACTCTCGTATGAAGAAGAGGACGAGCGCGACGAGCGCCGTGCGCCTTTGACGCCAACGACCCCAACAACGCCTGTAATGGCCGTTACGCCAACGACGCCGCCCATCGGATCGCCGCTGCGCGCTCTAACGCAAGCCGCAGCTCGGCTTCGTGTGGAAGACGATGGGGGTCATGAAGAAGAGAAGGTCAGTGCTATCCTCGCCAAGGTCGACGACGATGGTGACGCCGATGCGTCCGCCGACGCCATCACGGAGCGCGTCTCGTCACTCAGTCTCGAAAAGGCCCAGCAAGCTGGCATCCCCTATTTCATGACCTCGTGGTACGAGAGCAAGACCGACCAGCCGGGCGTCGGCGATGCCACAGATCGCGGCGCGCGCACGCCGTCACTCGTGCACATTGCGATGAGTGAGCTGCGGCTGGGCCGCGTGCTGGGTGAGGGCGCGTTTGGTCGCGTGTTCATGGGGCGGTGGAAGCGCAAGCACGTCGCCGTGAAGGTGCTTCTGCGCCAGAACCTCAGTGACGACGTCGTGCACGAGTTTGAGACCGAGGTCAAGATCATGAGCTACCTGCACCACCCCAACATCTGCGCGCTGCTGGGCGCGTGCCTCGAGCCCATGAACCGCGCCCTCGTGGTCGAGCTGCTGCCGCGCGGCTGCCTCTGGGGCGTGCTCCAGGCTTACCGCCGCGGGCTCACAGTCAAGATGCGCAGCCAAATGGTACTCGACATTGCCCGTGGCATGCAATACTTGCACAGCTTCACGCGGCCGATCCTCCACCGTGACATGAAGAGCCCGAACTTGCTGGTGGACGAGGACTTTTCGATCAAGATCTCGGACTTTGGGCTCGCGCGCGTCAAAGCCCACATCCAGACCATGACAGGCAACTGCGGCACGGTCCAGTGGATGGCGTAAGTTTCTTCGAGGGTTCTCTGACTCTGTCATTGTATGGGGAACTGACTGGTGTGAATGGACTGTGCTTGTTGCAGACCGGAGGTGCTGGGCAACCGCAAGTACACGGAGAAGGCCGACGTGTTTTCGTTTGGCATTGTCGTGTGGGAGATCTTCACGGGCCGGGTCCCGTACGACGGCATGACACAAATCCAGGCGGCACTGAGCGTGCTCAACCACAACCTGCGCCCGAGCATCCCCTCGAGCTGCCCCAAGTTCTTTGCCCGGCTCATGAAGATGTGCTGGATTCGTGACCCCGAGAAGCGCCCGTCGTTTGACTTCATCCTGCAGCTTTACGAGACCCAAGTGCTCGGCAAGGTCTCCAATGCATCCGCCGCCGATGCCGCCGTCGCGCCGGCCGCCACGCGCGAGTATAGCGCGCCCTCGCGCATGTGGAAGCCGTAGTCACAACGTTTTCATATTCTGTACCCACAGCCCCCCCCCCCCCCCCCCCCCTCTGTTGCCGCGCGGGTGCGCTGTATACCAGTAGTAGTTGAGACCACCATGATCATTGTCCTCCATTTTGACCGTTGACAATGTAAATGGATTGGTTAGCATTAAGAATGTTAGTATGCATTGGTTTGGTACGCGTTGACGCCGATCGGTATTACAACTGGGCCAGCCTAAGCAAAGCTGAACCAGTCAGTCAGCCAGATGAGCCGTACTTCGCTGACGCGTCCCTGCAGAATCCACCGCGACCGCTGCGTCCCGAGGAATCCGGTGCTGACTCGGGAAGACGTCAAGTGCGTTGGTAACGATGGACGGCGCGCTCTTCTGCCGCGAAAGGTGACAGACCCATCCAGTGAGACTGTCACCGCCGGCGACATCTCGCTCTTCTCGCTCTCTATCTCTCCCTCTTCCTAAAACGTACAGCGCAGAGCGAGGGTCTCCTCACATCTTCTATCCGTCGCATGTGAGCTGGCTGGATCAGCCAGTTGGGAGGCACGGCCGGCGAAGAAGCACTCTCTTCTTCTCACGTGACGCCAGCTTTTCTCTCTGTAGGTACGGTATCCGCAAACCCCCTGGCCATGCTGTCCTACCGTCCACAAGAGCCTTCTTTCTCACGGCCGCACCCACGGCGCGCCACGCCGCAGCCAACGAGTCAGGTGCGGAGCATCGACGTGCTCCCCCATTCCTGAGGCAGCTGCGAAAGCTCGCCCTACCCAGAAGAAGAAAAATCTGAGTGCGCGCCGACCATTCCACGGGACCAGTTCGCCGAATCTGCGACGTGTGGCAGCGCGGGATCTCATCCCCCACTGGCCCGTCGCACACACATGCCAATCACCGATCAAGGAGCAGTGTTGCAGAACAAGGTGGACACGACGCCCAAGAACTCACAACCAGTGGCGCCGAATCGTTGGCCTTTTGGCGTTGGCGCCAGTTTCGCGTCCGGTTGCACCTGCGGCTGGGCGGCCGCCCCAACATTTTTCGTTGAAGACTCTTGTCACCATCAAACCAACTCCAGCGATGACACACCCTCTGGGGCCGCGTGATGAGTACCTCCGCGCTCTATTTCATCCAATCATCATCCCCAAATATGTGCGTGGAGGGCGCTGATTGGCTCGCTAGTGCAGGTTTTCTCGACTCTTCGACGTTCTCAGCCGCACGTTCGTCCCTTCGTTGGCCCGTGCGGAACCAACACTCGCTGGAGACCCAACAAGTCGCTGTGTCACACAGCGACACAGTGTGTGGGTGCCGCAACGTTGGCCTGCACTGGATGACCCGGGTCTGGCGCCAACTCTCGCGACGGCTTTTCCGGGCTTCTCGCTCTTCTGTTTCGGTTTGTGGGTTTGGTTCTTCCTGTTTGTTTCCAACGTTTCTTCCGGTTGGACCCACCCATCGGCAACAATCACACACATGACTGGCTTTCCCTTGCCCATACATTCCCTCAGTATTTAATTTACTCCCCTCCCCCCACAAGCTCCGACCTCCATCCACTCGGAGACCGTACACGCCGGGCCGCCTCTGCCGAGCGCGATCCGATCCGTGCGCGTCCCTCTCTGTGTGTGTGTGGTGCGCTCGTCTGCGTGTGTGCGCGGGGTGCGGCGAGGCGCAAAAGGACACGCGCCTCGGACTTGGAAAGTTCGTCGGGCATTTCCCAACGTGCCCCCAACGCCGCCAGCCTCATCACTATGGGCGGACACGCGGTGGTCGCGGCCGCGCCGGCGCCCGTGCGCATGGCGGCGGCCAACAACAACAGCCACAAGGCCAAGCTGCCGCGCGGCGCGGCGCGCGATCTTTACCGCATGATCTGCGCGCTCAGCGGCGCGTGCGAGCGCGACGCCGGCGTGCTGCGCGACGGCGCGCTGGTGGACACGCTCGAGCTCAAGGCCAAGCAGATCCTGCGCGCACGCCGCGCGCTGTCGTCGTCGTCGTCCTCGGTGGCCTCCTCGTTGGCCACGCACCGGCTCTCGACGTCGCCCGTGCTCGCGCCGCAGGCGCCGACCAAGATCTCGAAGCGACGCAAGCTGCCCGCGCACGACTACAACAAGATGGACCACACGTACGGATACGACAAGGCGCCGCGCGCGTCGTCGCCGTACGACGACGGCGACAAGGCCTCGCTCTACATGGCGCGCGGCGACGGGTCGGCGGAGCTGATCCCGTCGGTCAAGATCGGCAAGATCGAGCCGACGGCGTACCACAAGACCTCGCCGTACACGACGGCCATGACCGGAGACTTGGTGGTGAACTCGGTGGCCGTGCCGTCGGGCTCGCGCGCCACGTCCCCGATCCAGATGGAGCACTTGGCGCTCGAGAAGCCGACGGCCTCTCGGCCATCACGCCAAAGCCTGGACTTCGGAGCCTCGATGGCGTCGACGGTCTCCTCGATGTCCATGCAGCACTACGATCTATCGGACGTGGAAGATCGCTACTCGCCCGCTCACACGACCTATGACTACAGCCAGTTCACCCCCATTCGTGACTCGGTGAGTCGGTCGGGCAGCTATGGAGAGGAACGGCCCATCACGCCGACGACAGACCTGGACGACTCATACCTGTCTGAGTACGCTTCGGGTCGCAGCCGACGCAAGGACTCGTGCTACAGTGAAGCCAGCACATCGTCGCTCGGGGGTCGCTCCACGCCGAAGAAGCTAAGGTTCGAGATGGACGCCCTCTCCCTGTACGAGAAGGAAACATCACTCAAGGAAGTGGAGTCGGGACTCGTGGAAACTCTCCAGTCTCAAGTTGATATGTTGTTGACCGAGAACGTCAAGGCTGTGTCTGAGAATGCTCGCCTCGAAGAGCTGTCCAAGATGAGTGCTTGCGAGGCTGAAGCTCAGGCTGCAGAGAAGCGCCGAGTTGTGGAGCAGATGAAGGAAAAGAGCGAGCAGTACGCGGAGCTAGAAGAGAAATACCTGGACACGAAGCAACGTGCCGACGCTCAAGAAGGATTCCGCCGTGAAGCGGAAGTCGCGTTCCAGTCGGAACTGGACGCCAAGGCACAGCTGGTTGCGGCATTGCAGAAGGAGGTCGTGACGAAGGACGAAGAGATCGGTCGTCTTTCTAAGCGCGTGGAGGACATTAGTGGCCTCTTCGCAGCGAAGATTCGTGACCAAGAAGGCCAACGTGTCTCGTTGACTCGCAGCTCTTCTGTCGGTCAGTCTACAGGCAGCCCAGGCAAGGCTTCAACCGGCTCGGATGAACCTGAGATGGTCACAAGCCTTCGCGAGAGCAACTTGTTCCTGGACATGGAACTCGAACGTATGCGTGCCTCTTTGCTGGAGAAGGACCGGGAGATTTGCAACTTGTACATGCATTTGTCGACCAAGAAGAAGCTCATCGAGGAGATCACCAAGAAGTTCGCCCAGCACATGGAAGAAGCGGCCGCGGCCGCGAAGGCGACGAACTCAAGTGTTGAAGTTGGTGCAGCTGGATTGTCGCCTGATGGCGTTCGCTTCGACCTGGACATGTTTCTCTTCAAGAATGTCGTCGATAAGCAGCGCCGCATGGAGGAGCTCACGGCTGCGCTCGGTGTCATGGACCGCGAGGTGGAGACACTTGAGTCCCGCGTGGCGGAGAAGGAGCGCGAGAACAAGCAGCTCCGTGAGAACCAGGAGTTTTTGACGCGAAGCTTGCAGTCGGTCAATGCGGAGATGTGTCGCATCCAGGCGGAGAACGAGACTCTCAGTGCGCGTCTGGACGAGAACCAGACGCGCATCACGTCACTTGTCGCGTCGCTGGAAGCGAAGGATGACAAGATTCAGCACTTGAGCGAGCAAGTCGACCTGCGCCAAATGCAGATTGACCACCTGATGAGTGATGACAAGTCGTCGGGTCGTCGATCGCTCAAGAATTCTCTTTTGAAGGCGCGTGCTTCGTTCTCTTCCTCCACGGCCAAGGCTTCGTCACGCCTGAGCCTCACAAGCGCTCGTGGTGGTGACGATGATGCGTCGTCGCAGCGTGGCTCGATCTCCTCTGTCACTTCTGCAACTCGTCGTAACAGCTCGGTCTCGGTGCCTCGCAAGTCCGGATCAGATGCTGCCACGACGACGATGCGCAGCTCACTGGATTGGACCGATGCGCACCGCCCGAGCGTGGTGATGGCTCAGCGTGACCCGCAGCCTGCGTTGGACTTCGCCAAGACCAAGCGTTCGAGCGTGTTTTCGGATGTGTTCAAGGACATTTCGGCGCCCATCAGCGATGATGAAGACAGTGTGTTCGGTGCGTCTGCATCGGATGTGCGCAGCACGGATGCGAGCTATTGTGCGTCAGAGATCAACGATGACGAGGAGCTGTACAACGAGCTCTTTGCCAAGGCGTAACGTGCGACGAGTGGCATGGCTATGTCTCTATTCCCGCATCGTTCTCTCTCGCTCTCGCTGTCTGCTGATCCTCATGAACACACCACCACAAAAAGCACCACAACTCTTGATCCATCCATGGCAACACCGCTCAAAACGGCCAGGTACTCGGCGTGAAATCTGAAGAAACACTATGTACATTTGAAAAGCCGAGTGACCACCACGAAGAAACAACGAAGACCCTTCCCGCGCGTTGTCCGCGACAGACTGATTCCTGCATGCATCCGAAGAAACTCGACAACAAACACGAAGATACTCGATGACAAAAACGAAGCTTCAGCTACCGCACTGAAAAAGACCAAGACGAAGAAGAACTCCACCCCACCCCAGCCTATGTGTGTTACGTGTCTGGTTGAGCATATTTAGCTACATTTTGAGATAACTTATGAGGAAAGGCAACGAAAGATAGACAGAGAGACGAGAGAGAAAGAGAGAGAGAGAGAATTCCAATATGAGACGCCACCCATGATCCTAAAAGCTCAGTTCAAGTTGCATTGAATATTCATTTCGACGCCACGCATCCAAATGCAGGTCCTCAAGCGAGGGAAGCAGACCAAAAGTAAAAGAAAGCAAACGAGATCACGTCACGCGCCTCCATGATGGTTGGTGGCATCGGGGACGGCTTATTCGGTCTTCTCGTAAACGACGCGCTGGCCAACGTCGCTATGCTTGATGCGGCTCGAGAGCAGAGCGCCCTTGCGACGCACTGGGCGCGAGGTCACGCCGAGCCCGACGAAGAACGCACCAACGAACGCGAGGAACACGCCCACGAGCAGCGCGACGGGGATCCACACCGGTGCGGTGAAGAACGCGGCGATCAAAAACGGAATGATCCAGAACGGGAACGTGAACGCCGCGATGGCGGCCGTGGGCACGGCGACCACCAAGAACAGCGCGGTCGCGCCGGCCGCAAGCACGCCCAGCAGCGCCGCCAGCGCCACGCTGATCTTGCGGTTCTTCTTCAGGTACTCCACCGGGCTACAGTATCTCCGTCATGTCCACGTCAGTACGAAGGGGACTCCAACCCAGTCACTAACTACTACATCATAGAACGTACCCGTTGAGGTACTTGGCAAACGGCGCACCGGCGCTGAGTCCGAGCGACCAGACCGAGCCCACCACGTGGTCGCGCGCGTCCAGCAGCTTCGAGATGCGCTGCGCGGCTCGGAAGGCCTTGCGCACGGGCGGGCCAAACCACACCTGCACAACAACGTCGCCGCGCGCGGGGCCCGTCGAGCCCAGCGTCTCCTTGAGCTTGACTGTGAACTCGGCCGGCGTCGTGGGCTTGGCCTTGGCGAGCTTGCTCACGTCGAGCTGGCCCGTGCCGATGAGCTGGTCACCCGACTCGTCCGTGTACACCTCAAACGTGAGCTGCGCCGTGTGGGCCTGCAGCGCCGCGTCGTAAAAGAGCTCAATCTCGCGGTTCTGGCTCTCGGTCCACTCGGGCGCGGCGCCGCCCGAGAGCGCCGGGTCCGTGGAGCCCCACTGCTTGGGCGACGCGCCCTCGAGCTCCACGAGCACTGGTGATAGGGACATCCAACGAACTCAGCCCCATTTTCGCCACCGCTCACAGATTCGCTAAAGAAGACAAAAAAAAACGCACCGACTGGCTCCTGGCGGCGGCCGTAGTCCATGGTGGGCAGGTTGCGCGCGCGCAGCACGCGCACGTGGATCGTGGCGTTGCCCTTGGCGAGCTCCTCGGGCGTCGCGGGCGTCAGCGTCGGCGCGTCCTTGGCGTTGGCCATGGTGACGGTGGTATTAGTGATGACGATGGGATCTGGGCGTTTGTTGGTCGAGTGCCGAGAGAAGAGGACCTTCCCAACTGTTGGATCGACCGCGCCGACGCAAGGAACAGCCAACGTTGGGACGTGAACCCCCTGTCGTCACTCGCAGTGCATGCTCCTGTCGCTTTCTTTCCCACAGAACCGAGGAAAAGGTTCCAACAACTTCAAAAACGCACGGAAGATGACGCGGACAAACCACAGAAGCCTATTTTTGCCCAATCAAAGTCACTCGTGCAACCGACGCGCGCTCGTCACATCTGAGGTTGCCGTCTGATTGGCCGGAAATCCAAACCATTCGAAGATCCTCCTCTCTACAAGAGCCGTGACAAACCAACAACAAAAAACTCTCTACAGTAGCACGCAACGTTGGTCCCCATTGGGGCTTCTATTCAGAGCAAATTGGATGTGGTACACACGACATTGGGGACTCCCCAAGGTCGTGTGTACCACATCCAACTTGCTCTGAATAGAAGCCTCTCTTCCCTCCCCCATTTTGGAAAGTTTCCACATTACCGAACACCACTGGCTAAAATGAAAATACCCCTATTTCCACCAATCCACGCTCGTATGCTCGCGTTATATTCCCGTCCGCGACGCGAAATATTTCGGTTTCCTTCGGCCCCCGAACGTCACACCCCCAACGCCAAAGGGCAAAGAAACCTCCAAGATGACGCGCGTGGCGATGCTGGCGCACGTGAAGGAGAGCTCGGTCGCGGAGCCGCCGCCGCCGCCGAGCCGCGCCGGCGCGCCGCGCATCCCGTGGACCGGCGGCAAGATCGTGTCGAACAAAGACCAGGCGCTGCGCAAGTTCTACGAGCGCAAGCTGCGCAAGGGCGCGGACGCGCTCTCGCCGGCGCAGCGCCGCGCGCTCGAGGAGTCGAGTGCGTTGTTGCAGTGTGGGAGGATATGCTGTGGCGATCGACCGTGGTGGAACTGACGCGATGCGGTGTGGTGTTTTCTGTGCAACGACAGTCTCGAAGCTCGGCGACGCGTCGCCCGAGGACGCGGAGCCGCAGACCCGCAAGGCGCCGTCGCCGTCGGCGTCGCGCCACCCGCACAAGAGCGTACGTCGCCAGAGTATCGTATTCGTCTTGAAGTTACATCCCGTGGACTAACGCCGCCTCCGTCTTTTTCGTGCGAACGCTAGAAACACGACGTGGTGCACAAGACCAACGCGACCGCCAAGCGCATGGCGCACCGCGCGCACGTCAAAGTGGCGGGCGCGGGCCGCAATAAGACGACGGTGGTCGTCACGGTCGTAAACGGCCGTGTGGTCGGGCCGCGCAAGGACAAGGCGAGCGCCGCGCGTGGCGCCAAGCCCACGGCGTCGCGGCCGTCGCCGCCGCCCGTCGCGCTCCAGGACAAGCTCGGCATGTCGCTCGACGCGCTCGTCAAGCACCAGCGCGGCGCCAAGTGAGCCGTGTGTACATTAATATACTGCGTCGTCTACGTTTGCGCCAGCGTGGTCGCGTCCCCCGCCGTCGCCGTCGCGTTCGTCGCCGGCATCCTCGTCGTCCGAGCCGCCGGAGGCAACCTCGCCGACCTGCAGCGCGACGCGAAGCGCCTCCAGCACCGTGGACGCCTCAATCAGCCGCAGCTTGTCGCCAAACTTGGTCTTGGCGCGGCGCGTGTCGTCGCAGTGCGGCACGCGCGGGATCACGCACACCTCGAGCCCGATCTTGTGCGCAGCTGTGAGCCGCGACTCGAGCATCTTGACGGGGCGCAGGTGGCCCGAGAGCGCGATCTCGCCGAGGAACATGGCACGCGGCAGCACGGCGCGACTCGTGACGGCGCTCGCGAGTGCGACCGCAAGCGCGAGATCGGCCGCCGGCTCCTGGATCGCGTACCCTTCGGCGACGTTGACGAACACGTTGCGGTTGAAGAACGACACTTTGGCGCGCTTCTCGAGCACCGCGAACAGCAGCTGCAGCTTGTCGAACGGCACGCCGACGCCGCGCACGCGCGAATAGCCCCCGCCGCCTCCGCCACTCCCGCCGCTGGACGCCGAGACCTGCGTGCGGTTCGCGAGCGCCTGGATCTCCAGCGGGATCGGGCGCGAGCCCTCCATCGCGATCGTGATCGACGCGCCGTCGACGGTGGCGGCCTCGCCGCCCAATACACCGTCGCCCGGCGAGTCCGAGACGAACGCCAGTAGCGGGTTCACGAGCGGCTGGAGGCCCTCGTCGGTCATGCTGAACACGCCCACCTCGCTCGTGTTGCCGAAACGGTTCTTCTGGCACCGCAAGAAGCGGCGCGAGCTCTGCGGGTCGCCCTCGAGCTGCACGACTGTGTCCACGATGTGCTCGAGCACCTTGGGGCCGGCGATGTCGCCGCTCTTGGTCACGTGGCCGATGAGCAGCACAGGCACGTTGCGCTGCTTGGCGAGCCGCAGCAGCCGCAGCGTACACTCCTTGACCTGGTTCACCGTGCCCGCGGGCGACGGGATATCGTCCGCGTAGATGGTCTGGATCGAGTCCACGACCACGGCGTCGAACGCGCCGCGCGCGCTGTTTTCCGTATCGCCGTCCGCGCCGTCGAGCGACTCGATCATGCGCACGATCGTGTCGATGTTGGTCTCGCTCCCCACAAACAGCTCGTCGCTTACGGCGCCCAGGCGCTCGGCGCGCATCTTGATCTGGAGCACGCTCTCCTCGCCAGACACGTACAGCACGCGTCGGCGCGGCGCGTCGGGCGCCGGCACCGTCGCAGTCTTGGCGAGCATGTTTGCGATCTGGAGTGCGAGCTATGCGAGCACGAAGCCAACCAATGCATGAGCACCCAGGTGTAGTCGGTCTTTTGTAGCCATTAGAACGCACCGTGCTCTTGCCCACGCCCGGGTTGCCCGCGACCAGCGTGAGCGAGCCCGCGACGAGACCCCCGCCCAGGACCCAGTTCTTTCCCATTCCCCACGCCATACACACACTCGTTAGGCCCTCATCACGCCACGCATAATCTACCACCTCTTCTCCGCACCAGCTCTTTGTCGGGCAGCTGGATGCGCTCGGCGAACATGTCGGTCTCGACGTCCTTCATGCGGAACACGGGCGTCTGGCTGCTTAGCGCTGCGCCAGCATGGTCGCCGGCCCACGCCACGCGCTTGGACTTGCCGAACTGCGCCGCGTTCGACTGGCGGTATAGCGGTGCGCCCGTGGGCGCGGCGGCGATCGCGCCCCACGCGTGGCACGCTGAGCACTGGCCCTGCCACTTGGCGTACGGCTGCCCACAGCCGCCGCAGCGGAAGCCGAGCCCCGACGCCGACGCGCCGCCGGACGCGAAGCCGCGGCGGAGCTGGCAGACGAGCCCCGCGCTCGGGGCGGCGCGCAGTTGGGGCGCCAGGCGGCGCGCAACGGCCAGCGCGCGGAGCTGCATCACTTTTCGCCAAATGAGCTGCTCGAACAGCTCAGATCGGGGAGAGACCGTATACCGATGTGTATACCGAAGCAACTCTCTATACGCTGCATACGCTGAGTTCCGCGCGCATCGCTTCAACGAGCAGCTCCAAATCGGCGGGATGGGTACCAAACCCTTTTCACGTTGTTTCCGTGCTGCTTCTTTCTGATCGGCACGATCCCATAACGCTGGGACACCCTCTTGTGCGTTGGTTCGTATGGTGCTGTGCCTCTGTGTGTGCGTTTGGTTTTCTTCGGCGTCTCCGCTATTTCGGCCGTCGCCTCACTCTTCGCGCATGGGAAGTGGAGGTGCCGCGCATGTTCCCACGCGCCCACCTGCGCTGTCCACCCCATCTCCGGCGCAATAGGAAACCGGAGACTTATTCAAGATTCGACTGGCGACGGCTCCGTCACCAGTGGAGACAGCCCTCGTGAACTCGCTAGCTAGCGGAGACCATGCGCTCGTCGATGGAGCTGCTCGAGTACGTGCCGGGCGCGCTCTACCTGGTCTCGGGCCACGCTGCGCCGCCACCGACGTCGTCGCCGCTTCGTGTGGCGTACATCCATGTGGAGAACGTGTTCCCGTATCAGAACTTTTATCTGGACTTTGGGCCACTCCATCTCGCGCACATCGCCGCGTTCGCGCGCATGCTGGATGAGAAGATGCGCACGGCAACGGTGCCCTCCACCTCACGCGACGACAACCAGCAAGACGCCGACACCTCAGCGACACGCGTGTGCGTGTACACATCGATGACACCGCAGTACCGCGCGAACGCCGCGTGCCTGCTGGGCTGCTGGGCGATTCTCGTCAAAAAGTGGACGGCCGAGCGCGCGTTCGCGCCGTTCGCAGAGCTCAACCTACCGCCGTTCCACGACGCGTCGCCCAACGTCGACTGCTTCGGGCTTAGCGTGATCCACGTACTGCGAGGTCTTGAACGCGCGATCCAGAGCGGGCTCTTCCCGGCCGATATCCACGCGTTCGATGATGCGGCGTTCCTGGCCGACATGGACCCGGACGCGCGCGACCTCACATGGGTCACGCCGCGCATCGCGGCATTCGCTGGCCCGCAGAGCCAACAGAACTGGTTTGGGCGCGCCAAGCCGCACGAGTATGTCGAGTACTTTCGTGCGCGCGGCGTCAGCGTCATCGTGCGGCTCAATAAGCCCAAGTACGACAGCCAAATCTTCACACGCGCGGGCATCGACGTAGTCGACCTCTACTTCCCAGACGGCTCGTGCCCGCCCGCACACATCGTCTCCCAGTTTCTTGAGCTCTGTGCGGCCACGAAGAATGCCAAGATCGCGATCCACTGCCGCGCCGGGCTGGGGCGCACGGGCACTCTCATTGCGTGCCACTTGATGCAGGTGTTCCAGTTCTCAGCCGAAGAGGCGATCGGGTGGCTGCGCCTCTGTCGCCCGGGCAGCGTCATCGGTGCGCAGCAGCACTTCGTACGCGAACTCGGACCGCGCATTCGCATGGCCACGGTGGCTTCCATCGCGACCAAAAGTAGCGATTCTGAGGGTCTGGGCCAGGCCCTCGATGACGGCGACGATGACCAGCAAGAACAGCAGCAACAGCAGCCGGACGTCAAGCCACGCACCAAGGGCATCGCAACGCGGCGGAAAGACGTGGGCGCTGCATCAGCCTTGCTCACAAGAAATACTACTCAGCCTCCTTCGCCGCTTCTGCCACCACGACCGACGGCACAGCTGCTGCCTCCTCGCGTTCCTGGTCGTCGCGTGACGGGAGCTCCGCTGACCGGCTTGACCTCCCACGCGAGCCAGGGCGACCTGCTCTTGCTGCGGAAGCACGCCCAGCACATGCCTTTGCCGCTAGGTGCAAGTCTTTGGCCGCAGGCGCCGTCCGTGGGCGGCGACTGAGGTGAGCTCGCACCTTACGTGTAAAATATTAGCCGACACAAAAAAGCCCCACTCTCGTTGGAACCATGAAGCGCGTGTGTGTTGTGGGCTTCGTTTTCGCATGGGACTGTGTTGCCCCCTCGATCCATTTTCAGCGCGAGGGTCTTCGTGGCGATCCCGAAACGACGACGAAGGAGCCCGCGGCCGTTATGCATCCATGAATACACCACGAGCTCTCGTCCAAGAGCGCGATGTGGAGTTGAACCACGTCACGGGATTCCGGCTGGCCCCCGCCGGAGGTAGAGCTGCTTGGCCTCATCAGCCCACAATCAAATCCCAGTGGAGAGTTGAGCATGACGGACAAGGGCGCCCGCCACCGCAGCAGCAGCGAGCGCGAGCGAGACCGCGATCGGGAGCGCGATCGAAGCCGCCGCGATCGCGAGAGCCACTACGACGATGATGACGACAGCACGGGCGGAGACCGTCAGAAGCGGTCCTCGTCCTCGCGCACGTCGGCGTCGTCACCGCGGTCCTCTGATCGCACTCGCAAAGATAAGGAGCGCGACCGCGACGGCGACCGTGGGCGTCGGGACCGCGATTACGACCGCGACCGGGAGTACGACCGTGACTACGACCGCGACTACGATCGCGACTACGACCGTGATCGCGACCGCGGACGGGACCGCGATCGGGACCGCGATCGCGACTACTACGACCGCGACGACGACCGCGACTATGATCGCACCTACGACCGTAGCGGGGGGAACTACGACCGCGACCGCAGCGACCGGGGTAGCAGCGCCAGCAGTCGCTCCAGTCGCTCGAGTAACGTGTCCTTCTCGCGCCCGGCGACGTACGATCCGAGGCTCGCGCAGCGCGCGCTCGGGCGCTTCGATGAGGACGACGAGGATTCCCGTCGTCGTAAGATGATGAAGAACGAGCTGGGCCTTGAGGAACACGAAGACAGCGCCGGCCAAGACGAGGACGATGACGAGGAAGGTGGTTTGGTCGGAAATGGAACGCCACGACGTAAGAGTGCTAGTGGCGGGGTAGCATTCGGCACAGGGCGACCAGCGTCTGGCGCCGCCACGAGCCAAGGGGCGACCGCGTCGAAGGAGCTTCAAGAACGGTACAACAAGCTCCAGCAGGAGCTTCAGATCGCGCGAGAGAACGAGCAAAAGGCGCAGGAGTCGCTGGGCAAGCTGCAGCTCCTCAGCAAGTCCCAGACTGCGATCTTGAAGACGACAATGATCAAGAAGATCCAGGAGCGGGACGACGAAGTGGAGGAGATGGCCGCTGTCGTCAAATCACTAGAAGCGAAGCTCCAGCAAGCCGGTGTCGCTGTCGAGAGCTACGTGCCGCCAAGCCGAGCGAGCGTCGGAAACAACGGTAGTTCCGGCGGCGGAGCAAGCGCGGCCGAAGCGGAGGCCGTGGCGGAGATCAGCGCGATGAAATCTGAGATGGACCGCCTCATGGACGAGAACAAGTCTTTGAAGGCGCAGGTCGCATCGTCGGGAGCCAACGTCAGTAAGCAAGCGTCCGCAGCTGCACTTCCATCACCAGACGACGCGGTGGCGAAAGCAAAACTGGCCGAGCTTGAAGCCGAGAAGAGCTCGATCGAAAAGCAGTGGAAGACAGCGCAACAGCAGATGGCCTCACTCAAGAAGGAGCTCGCGGCTGCACAGGCTCAGGCAGCTTCGTCCACCAGCACACCAGCGAATGCGGTCACTCTGCCGCCGGCAGCTCCCGACACAAATGCGGCAGCAAACATTGAGGAGATCCGTGGACTTCAGAAGAAGGTAGGATATCATCAGCTTTGGCCTCTCGGGCGCATTGTGTATGCTCACCCGTCCCTATCTCTTCAATGTGCAGCTAGCGGAAGCTGAAGATGCGCTGAAGGCTTCCAAGAAGAAGGTACGTCACCACGTGCTTGCAATTTGAACTGTGCGGACAGCTGCCTAACCAGCGAGATACCGCTTTGTTTGGCACAGATTCAAAAGCTCGAGGCGGACTTGTCTAGTGCGTCGAGCGACCAGGCAGCGTTGGCTGCGTCGTCCTCGGAGGCTGCGAAGGCTGTCGCTGATACCTCGTCAAAGCTGGAGGTACAGCTACAACGCCAAGAGGCAGAGATCCGGGAGCTCAAGAGTCAGCTTGAGCAGCAGCAGAAATCCTTTCAAGCCAAAGAGACTGCCTGGGAAGAGAAACATGCCAAGCTCAAGACGACAGCAGAGACGGAGCTTGCGAAGATCAAAGAGCAGGCAAAGAAAGCCATTATGGACTTGAAGAAGAAGCTCGACACGTCGACAAAGACGCAAGAGAGCAAGCGCAATGCGCTAGCCGCGCTCAAGGCCAACGCGTCTAAGCAGAAAAACGACCTGGCACTGCTGAAGAAAGAGATCTTGGTCCAGAACCAGCAGGTACCGCTGCTGGCAAAACAAGTCACCGACAAGATCATGCAACGCGTCCAGCGTCAGACGGAAGCGATGGCCGGAGTCGTCGAGAACTATAAACGCGAGGTAAAGGAGCGCAAGCGTCTGTTCAACCTCGTCCAGGAGCTCAAGGGCAACATCCGCGTCCTCTGTCGAGTGCGTCCGATCTCGAAATCCGAAGTCGCCAACGGCAGCAAGGCTGTCTGCAAGTTTACACCCGAGGAGATCACGATCGCGGGTGACAAAGGGAAGGTAAAGACGTGGGAATTTGACCGCGTCTTCGACACCAACTCGACCCAGGAAGAGGTGTTTGGCGAGGTCAAGCCGCTCGTGACGAGCATCTTGGATGGATACAGCGTTTGCATCTTTGCGTACGGCCAAACCGGCTCGGGAAAGACCCACACCATGTCGGGTCCGCCGGAGAATCCGGGCATCAACACCCGTGCGCTGCAGGAGCTCTTCCAGCGCAAGACCGAGCGCTCCAAGGAGTTCCAAGACGACATCACGGTGAGTGTGATGGAGATCTATAACGAACAGATCCGGGATTTGCTTGCTGTCGACGCCGCGAATACGAACCTGCAAGTTCGTCAGGGCCCCACAGGCAACTTCGTTCCGGGCCTCACGACCGTGCCCGTACAGACACTCGATGAGGTCTTCGATTTGATCAAGCGCGGCAACAAGAACCGGAGCACCCACGCTACCGACATGAACGAGCACAGCAGCCGCAGCCACTCAATCCTCTCGATCAATCTCAAGAGCGTCAACTTGGTCACGGCTGCGGCTGCGAACGGCAAGCTCTTCCTCGTCGATCTTGCTGGTTCCGAACGCCTTTCCAAGACTGGCGCAGAGGGCCAACGTCTGAAGGAAGCACAGAACATCAACAAGTCGCTGTCGGCCTTGGGCGACGTGATCGCCGCTCGCGCGAGCAAGCAAAAGCACGTGCCCTACCGCAACTCGTCGCTGACATACTTGCTCCAGGATGCCTTGGGTGGTGACTCAAAGACACTGATGGTTGCGTGCGCGAGCCCCGTGGACTACAACAGTGAAGAGACATTCTGCACGCTCAACTTTGCTGCACGCGCCAGAAGCGTGGAAATGGGCAAGGCCACAAAGAACGTCACATCCGCACCTACAAAAGAGTAGAGATGGTTGGTGTTGCAACGACCGCACACGATCATACCCTATTTGAAGATGCCACGTTGGATAATACCGTCACTTCATCAAGATCTGTTTCTCCCCCATACATAAATGCGCTTTAACTCTTCTCCCCTGCTTCCACGAAGTCTTAGTTTGCTCCTTACTTCCAACCGCGACCGAGCCGGCGGCTGCGTCTAGACGCAATCTCTTCTTCATCCTCACTTTCATTTGCCTCTGCGCGCGACGTATCACCGATTTCATGTTCTTCGTTGGCAGGCTCTTCGTGCAAGGCACGGTCATCTTCGTCGTCCGAGAGTTGCGTGATACGACCGCTTGATCCACGTCGAGATTCATTACGCGTGGCTCGGGCCTTCTTTGGTGTCGGATTTTCCTCGTCAACAATGTCCAGCTTGCGCTTCGCTGAAGACCTTGTGGGTTCATTCGGTGAGCGCGCATCGTCGGTAGCTCCATGATCACCATCCACAGCGTCTCCACCAAGTCGAGTACTGCCACCCTGTTGCGGAGTCTCGACGGATTTAGGCTGTTGATCCTTTCTCAATAGGGTAGAACCTGTGGCTTCCTCCATCTCGGCATCAACTTCGTCCACGTCAAGCTGTGATCGTATCTCAAAGTTAACGTCATGGCTACGACTGCTCGCGACACTCAGCTTTCTCTTGCGCTTCAAGGCCTTCATCATGGCGGTTGATTTAACCACACCGTTCGGATCCGAGATCATGGATTGAAACTCGAACACAGTTCGCCAACCGGAGCTGCTATCCTCGCCTTCACGAGGGGCATCTTCAACAAGACCTTCGAGTAATTCAGTGAAGTACGCGTGCAACTGCTTCGTGCTCGACTTGTCCAGGTGAGACAGGTACACTCGGAGGGCATCCAGGAAAGAAAATTGTGCTGGGCGTTCCATAGCATATCGGACACCTTCACATAAAAATCTGAAGAATGGAGCTCGAAGAGAAGCCGCGACCTTGCCGACGCCCAGGGATTGACTGAGCTTCTTTGCCAACTCCTTCATCTGACCTTCACTGATCGCAATAGTCTCCTCAAGTTCTTCTCTTGTCGCCTCATCGTCTTCGATACCTTCGAGATCCTCTCTCAATCCCAGAATGGTCATGTAAAGTTGGCGCAACGCAGTCATCTGGACTTCGAGGTACCGAACTGGTGCTTCCGATTTGATGTGCCTGCTGAATGCCCGTACAACCTCCTGGTTGTCTTCCCCGCCATCGATCAGATACCGCAACACTGCTGCTGCTTGACGCTTGTTTGATGGGTTGGACTGAGAGACACGTCCCAAAGCGACGAGAATTTCGGCCTTTCCTCGGTCTGATGCAGCTTTTAACGTTTCGTGGTCTTGAGCAGACTCCTGATCACGTTCGGTGGTCTCTTCTTCTTCGGGCTGATCCTCTGGGTTCGATTCCATTTCGTTCTCAAAATACATTTGCGTCAGCAAGACAAGCACCTTTGACAGTGGCCAGTCAAGCATATCGAACGGCGCGTCGCAATCCTTGAATCGTTCCACGAACAGGCATCGAGTGTCGCAGAATATCAGGAACGCAGCTCTTTGGGCCTCTTTCACAAAAAATGCAACCCTTGGGTCAGTCAACTCGATCTCCTCCATCTCGATGTGCGGCTCTCCATTGTCTTCGTCTTCCGTTGTTCGTGGCTTCTCGACTTTGTTCATATGCATCTCCAGCACAGCAGTCACCGCGTCTTCAAGCAGAGAGCGAGCCAAGCATATTGCTTCAATCTCAGCAATATTAGCATCGGGTGGACCACTCTTGGAAGCACCGTCGTTTTGCTCTTTCTGAGTGAGTTTGGAGAAGATGGGCCGAGTGAGCCACAGCACGTCGGCGAACAAAATACTCAGAGCACACTTGATCGAATCGGCATCTAGAAACGCAGGATCGAGTTCGGTGACCGTTTTTGACCGGCGGCGAACAAAATCAACTAGGGCTGCGGCCAACCTCTCCATGCGTGAGTGACTCGGGAGAGCACCGCTGCTGCTCTCGCGTGCACGCTTTCTTTTGCCTGGTGAGGCTGATACACCTCGCCCATGCGCTTGCGGCAAGAATTCTCGGATGCACAAGTGAGTAATCAAGCACTGCAACCGCGAGAGCGCCGTCCGAACTGCGTACTCAGAGTCGGTCTTGTCTTTCTTATTGGAGTTCCGTTTCCTCATGCGAGATTTGTCGTTGCTCTCACTAGGCTCGCTTGACAGCTTTTCGTCCTCTTCTAGTGCTTCTTCGAGTTTATCAAGTACTTCTTGAAGGAGCTCGTGGATAATCACATCAGACTCGCGCTTGATAACTTCGTTTTCACTTTTTCGGAGATGATGAATAGAGAGGCCAAGGGACTTCAACAGCCCGATCTCGGAATGAGCTGTGTATGCGTGTCGCAACTTTTCCAACAGACTCTTCACATGAGTTGGCTGAAGCCCGGTCACATCCCCACTAAGCGTCAAAAAGGGGATGAGCTCCACAATGAGCGAGAGCTTCTCGGCATCTGCCTGAAATCGGACGAGCATATTCGGGATCTCTTTGCAGAATGTCACGCATAACTCATCCTGTCGAGCACGCAGAAAGCCGTTAATGACACAAGGAGGTACGACAGGATCTTGATTCTTACCAACCTTCTCTTGTGCAAGCTTTTTCTTGGTGGTGCTGCTTGGCTTTTCTGATTCCATGGTAGCGATTTTCTCGACCGATGCAACGAGCAAACGGATCAATAGGGTCTGCTGCTCACTCGTTAGATCTGGAGCATTCTTGTCGGCCAAAAGCAGACTTGTCAACAGTTTCCACTCTTGCAATACCTCTTCACATACAAGTAACAGTCAGCATCAGCCACAAAAACCCCTGATCCAAGTACATCGTACGTACGACAGTCATCAAGGCCCCAGAACGCATCAACCATGGTTGCAACTGCTTCTGCAGGAACTCTGTGGTTGGTGATGTACTCCTCGGCAAACTCGACTAGAGCGATTGCCTGGGTATTCAGTTGTTCCTTCGTGAGCTTCACACTCCTGTTCGATTCGGCGACGCCGAAAGCGTCATACTGTAAGCAGACAAACTCAGCTGCAGCCTTGCGAATAACCTCGTTGCCTTCGTCGAAAACCAGCCGCTCCACAGAGTGCAGCTCAACATCCGAGCTTATCAAACTGCGCTTGTCAATGGCGATGAGGAGTTTGATGCATGCCTCCACAACACCGTCGTCGACGTCGTTGCACAATTCCAAGAAGCGCGGGAGGAAGCGAGATGTGAAGAGCTCCATTTTTTCCGCGAAGTTTTCGTTCTCGTAGAGCCGGAGTAATACTTCGACAACCCCGAGTCGAACGAGGGCGTCCTTGTCGTTCAATACCCACCCCAGATACTTCAGATAGTTATCCTTCAGATAGTGGTCTGGAATAACGCTGATCCAGTTTCCAAGCACTCGCACACTTTCGACTCGAACTTCTGGCATAACATCCCGGTATCGATGCACGACGACTCCATTGAATAGCGACTGGACCAAATCCAGCAACATCTTCTTGCGCTGCTCGTACATTTGTTTGTTTTCACGCAGTTGTTCAAGTTTCTTCGACGATGCACTTTTCGGCGGTGATTTGGCGGTCTTCTTGGATGCCGCAGTCGAAGATGACTCAGCATTTAGCTGGCGCTGAACCACTGACAGGTGATGTGTGAGCTTCTCGGTGCAGTCCACAAGTGCGTTACCAACAGCATACGCTGCTATGGTCGTCGTATGGCGAATCGCTCGAACCTCAGCGCTAGAGAGAGACGTCAACCAGTCCACAAACTGCTCCACGATTTGTGTCGAAAACATCAACTCGCTCTCATAACACTCCTTGATGAATGCGTCCCAAAAGTCGACAAAGTTCTGGTGAAACTTCTTGTGCGCCTTCGCACGAGACGCAACGGGGTACCCATCATTCGATTTCTGCAAATCGTCCACGACGTAGTCCACGAGGTCGCTCATGTCAAGCCTCTCGAGGCTCTCCGTGGATGGCACGCACTGACCGGCACCGCCGCATGATTGCAAGACGAAGTTGAGCACCTCCCGCGTTGCCAACTCCGGATCTTCATCAAATCGCTCGCGCCACTCCACCACAAGATCAGTCATTGACGCCTTCCCTCGCGTGACAGCCTCTGCAGGTAAGCACACGTACGCGTCAGCCACATCGGCAATTGAACATTAAAGTGATTCGCATACAGGAACGTACCAAAAAACACGTCGTCGTCGTCTTCCTCTTCATCACCTTCTTGCTCACCACGACTTCCCGTGTCGCCATCGTCGCCAGTGTCTTGCTGCTGTGTCGACTTCCGCTTGCGAGGCCGCGCTTCTTCGGGCACAGGCTTGAGCTTCCGCGGGCGCGGCGTCGTTGCCGTCTTCTTCTGCGCGGGTGTGCGCTTTGGCTGGGGCGACGCGCGCGCGCGCTTCTTGGGGGCTGGCTTCTCATCCACTTCGAACGCTTCGTCGTCGTCCTCTTCCTCCGCATCATCACCTTGTGCATCGTTGCCGTCCTCCTCCACCGGCTGGCCCTCAGTGCGCTCCTGGTCCTTCTGCGTCTCCTCCTTCCCCTCGTCCTCCACCACGAACTTGCGACGGTCCTCCACCTCGTACACCGCCTTGGGCTTCTTGCGCTCGCGCGTGCTGCGCCGCGTGCTCATCGTCGCCGCTTCTGCTCCTGTCGCCGCGCGCTCGTACAAGCGCGGGTTGAAATTTGAGCGGCAAAATGCGGCGGCGAAAAAAACGGCAGCACCAAAGGGAAATCTCCCTCTACAAGAGCGGCGTGGAACTTCTCCTTTACAGAGAGACGAGGATAGTTAACCTGGTTAACCTTTTTTGGCGCCAACAGCGGCCGGCGTGTCAAACGACGGAGCTGGACAACCGGAATGGCGCGGAAGGTCAAGGAAGAGCCCGAGATCGAGGACCTCGTGGCGCCGCCCACGGCGACCGCCAATGCAGTTCGCTGCGCCCACAGCCTCTCTGTCCATGATGCGGACCTGAAGCGCGTGCGAGACATCCGTGAGAGTCTGCTCATTTGGTACGATGCAAACCGCCGCAAGCTGCCGTGGCGTGGAGATCCGCCGCCGTTCCTCTCGACTGCGACCCACACCAAGCAGACGAGCGGGGCGAAGAAGAGCAAGGCTACCTCGGGGATGGACGCGTTTGTTGTGCGCTCCGCCACAGAAAAGAAGGAGGATATCAAGCCCGAAACAAGCGACGATGTGGCATCGTGCGCACCCCAGCGCAAGGTCGCACCCTATGAAACGTGGGTCTCGGAGATCATGCTTCAGCAGACGCGCGTGGACACAGTCGTAGACTATTTCCTTCGATGGACCGATAAGTTCCCCACGGTGGAGGCGCTTGCGAACGCAAGTGAGGAGGTGAGACACAACCATCATCGGACGATAGTGCACTCTGAATGCGTAACTCAAACGGGTTTTGCTGTGCAGGACGTGAATGCTCTGTGGGCGGGTCTGGGCTACTATCGCAGAGCACGCATGCTTCACGCTGGTGCAAAGTATGTGATGGAGAACTTCAATGGCGAACTGCCCTCTTCGACTGAGCAGTTGCTGACAATCCCGGGAATCGGTCCGTACACGGCAGGCGCGATTTCATCTATCGCGTTTGGAAACCAAGAGCCACTCGTTGATGGAAATGTCATTCGCGTTGTGGCGCGCTTGCGCGCTGTTGGAGCGGATCCGAAGAACAAGCAGCTCATCAACTTCTCATGGTGAGCCTCCGTATCCACACTGGTGCACCTACGATAACCGCTGACCTATATTGCTTCGTGGCACAGGAAGACTGCCCGCGAGTTGGTGGAAGACTGTGATCGACCTGGTGCGCTAAACCAAGCTCTGATGGAGCTAGGAGCGACAGTCTGTACAGTTCAGGTTCGTCCCAGCACCTTCGTGGCATCATAAGTTGTGTGACCCCTAATTGTGCGACTACTCGTTGGCCTGCAAGAATCCTCTGTGCGCGAGCTGCCCTGTTCGCAACTCCTGTCTAGCGTATGAAGAAGCCTCGAATGTACGCGAGAAGCCATCGCTAGAATCAACTACGGAGGATGCGTGTAATCTCTGTGACGTGAGTCGTGCGGAGGAGTGGCTTGGGAAGAGCAACAGGTTTGAGGTGAGGAACTCATAAAGATCGGGCGTGGGGTCTATCGTGTCTTACACAGTCACCTCCCTGCCCACAGGTGACGCGATATCCGCTCAAGGCAAAGAAAAACGACTCGAAGAATGAGTCTATCTGCGTCGCCGTCGTTTCCCACGCCCAAGATGTGGACAACTCGGTTGGCCAGGACAGCGCCTGGAAGTTCCTCATGACGAAACGCCCTGACGGCGGCCTGCTGGCCGGTCAGTGGGAGTTTGTGCACTCCAAAGTGGACGACACCGACAAGATCCGCTCGTACGCGCAGCGCAAGACCCACATGAAGTCACGTCTGGCCGAGATGTTCATGCCCAACACGGTGCTCTCAGCCCCCAACAAGTCAGTTCAGCGGCGAGACCTGGGCGACCTCGTACACATTTTCTCCCACGTGAAGCACCACATGGGCATCGAGCACCTTCATTTTGAAAAGGCGCCGGCCTTGGCGAGGACAGTCGCCAAGGACCCGAGCGTTCGCTGGATGACAGTAGCCGACATGGACCAGTTGGGGATCACCACTGGTGTGAAGAAAATCCTCCAGCTCGTTCTGAAAGCTGGCGACTCGGCGACTGCGAAGAAGCCGACTGTCCCCAAGAAGACGTCCTCCGAGAGGAAGAAGAAGCCATCGGCCCCAGAGAGTGCTGGGTCAGAAGAAGAAGACCAAGACCCCGAAATTCAAGCGCAGCTGAGTGGCTCGAGATCCAAGCGCAGGACTGTCACAGCGATGGCACACGTCACAGACGGCAGCTCGGCGGGTACGGGAAAGCGCCTGAAGACGATCCGGAGCTTCTTCAAAAAATAGAGTACATCCCGTAATACAGTTGGTGGATACATTTATTTACCTCTAACATTTTGCTTCCATGCCATGAATTTACACATAGTATACGTTTACGCAGGCAATAGGTTTCAGCGTATTTCTCGCACTTCACGGCCTGGAAAGTCGTCACGCGGGCGGCGCCGACTACGGAGTTTCCCGATACGACAACAAAAACAGCCTCATTCGCCCCCACACAGCTCAATCACGACACAGAACGCGCCATGGCCGCGCCGTCGTACGAGGACGGCTCCGCCCACGACGACACTTTCTACTTGGCGCCCAGCACGCTCCCGGAACTCGTCGTGGAGCCCGTGATGCCGTCGGCTGCGGCGCCGGCGTCAGCGCCCGCGCCGCCCGAGAGTCCGCTGTATTACGCCGACCACACGCCCAAGGTGATCGCGATGCGGCCCATGGGCGTCGACGACATCGACCAAGTGCGCGAGCTGCACGAACAATGGTTCCCCATCAAGTACCAGCAGGTGCGTCGCGGCGGTTATGGAAGGCCTCTTTTCGCGTTGGGTTT
Source organism: Pythium rhizo-oryzae (assembly GCA_027475725.1). NCBI lineage: Eukaryota > Oomycota > Peronosporomycetes > Pythiales > Pythiaceae > Pythium > Pythium rhizo-oryzae. The sequence continues at coordinate 11,742 of JAMFLL010000109.1, read as the reverse complement.
GTGTTTTGGTGCTGAAAACCACGGTGCCCCACAGAGTTTTTATGACGGCGCGGCGCAAGGCGTGTGGCGCGAGACGGGCTTCCCGCTGTTTACACGACTAGCGGCCGAGGAGGCGCAGCCGCGGTTCTCGGTCGTGACCTCGCCGACAGCAAGCGACGATACCGCTGCTGCGTTTGGCTTCCAGGAGTGGTCCCCGCGCCCCGCGACGATTTATGGTGCCGTCATGGCGAGCACGATCCCGCTGACGTCAATCGAGGACCATGGTCTTCTCGCGCCCGACGACTACATCCACACACACGCCATGTATATCCTCACACTCGGCTCTCGCGCGGCCGTGCGGCGGCGCGGCGTCGCGTCGGCCCTGCTAGCTGAGTGCGTCGAGGCGGCACGCCGCCAGCCGCAGTGCGGCGCCGTGTACCTCCACGTCAAAGCCGATAACCTCAGCGCATTACGGTTCTACGAGAAGAACGGCTTCCGGAATCTGCGCTATTTAGAAGGTGCAATGTTGGTGATGATATGGGGAGACCTCGTTGGGCGCAGTGCTAACGGAGATGATTCGCTATGTGTGTAGACTACTACGTGATTGACGGCGTGCGGCACTCGGCGTACCTGTACATTCTGTACGTGAACGGCGCGGAGCCGCAGACCGGCTGGCTCGAGCTGCTCACGAAACCCTTTTTCGCGTTCTTCTCGATGGCGTCACAAGGGCTCAAGAAGCTGCTCGACGGCATGCTGGACGAGACGGCTTCATCCACCGACAAGAGCGCACAGCGCGGACGACGAAAAGCGCAGCCCGCGACGGCGCCGCCGCTTGTGGACGAAATGCATGTGAGCCACATGCCGGCGCCTCCCTCGAACGCGGCCGTTGTCTCGTGTGTGTGAGCATCTTTTTTTGCCATCCATATACGCTTCCTTCTACGACGCGAAGTGGACTAGATTGTGTGGGTATCTGGTGTTTTACCTCAACCTGACAGGTATCCTATGCAAGCGAATAAGTGGGAGGCAGAGAGATGAGGAGGAGTAGGAGAAGTAACTCACAGCAGGCAGCGCGACTGGAAGATTGGGCACCTCTCGCCGGAATCGCGACGTTGAAGTCGCTCGCTCCATCTCCTCCCATCCAACGGTGTCACACGCAAAAACGTCCAGGTGAGTGGACAGTGCTAAGGCACCCATCTCCTCACTCTCTGTCTCACACCATGCCCCCACTGCCGCGTTCTCCGAGGAATAGGACGGAAGGCGATCGGCTCTCCGCATCATCGTGACCAAGATGCCGCCATTTCCCTCACATTTGTTTTAGCCAATCCATGATCTTTATTTTTTTTTTCAACCAATCCGTACTCGTTTCCGTTGGGAGATTTTCTCCCACAGCCATCGCGCGGCAACATCCAAACGCCGGGAAATGGACCTGGACGACGACGCGATCGAGCGCATTGGCGCCGCGATCCAGAGCCTGCGGCGCACCGGCCGCGACGACACGCCGCTGCGTCTCTACCGCACGCGCCGCGGCGAGTTTGTGCGCGTTCTGGACGACGACACGACGCCGCTGACTCCGGAAACGGTGCTGTTTTGTGCGCGCGGATGACGTGGGGAACGCCGCATGGACCGAACTGACAATCGCCTGGTTGTATCTGCTGAATAGCTGCGAGCAATCGAAGTCTACGCTCTTGGCGGTGCAGCGGTGGATACGCCGGTCGAGAAGGAGAGCGTCGGTGCAGGCGCTGAACCTTCGAATGGGCTCGCTGAGTTGCACCCCGTTGAGAGTCCGCCAGCCATCAGCACACACGAAGCACCAGCTGCCGCAGCACTGCACGTCGAATCAATCCTAAGTGCGCCTACGCCAAGTGTCGAGATAACGCCTAGTGAAGAACGTGCCATTGGAAACGAAGATTATGTCATGGAGGATGTTTCAGATGCCCCCAGCCCTCCGACCACGATTGTTGAAGAAAAGACTCCGTCAGGATTGGTCGCGGCCGGTGTTCCCGTGACAGCATGGCTCAATGGCCACGACGGTGAGCCGCGCGATGAGACGTTGGATCAAGGCGATGAGCGCATGGAGTCGGAACTTCAAGCGGTAGCGGATTCGTCGACTCGATCGATTTCGTTGAGCGACTCAATCGAAACGCTCTTGTGTCGATGGCCACGCGAGATCAGTGAGCGCACGCGTTTGTGCTATGGCGCCACGCGAGACTTCTCGTCTCCGCCGCGGTGTGTCGTTTATTGGCTACGGAATACGCTTCGCGTGACACAAGGCAACTTCGCCCTCGCGGCAGCACTAGAGATTGCTAAGCACCACAAGTTGCCCGTCGCCGCAGTCTACTTATCTCCATCGTCCATCATGTACCCAATTCGACACGCCTCAGGCATTAATGATGCTTTGTCGCGGTTGTCCATCGCAGAAGTTCGGCGGCGTCTTCAGGACGACCACCACATCGAGATGTTCGGTTTCACGCCCCAGGAAGTGTGGACTACCTCTGAGGCTCCAAGCTCATCATGTCTCGACGGAGGGGGTGCGCTGTACACACTACTGGAAGCGTTTCAGCCTGCCGCAGTGGTCACTGACGACGGATTTTCCGTGAGCTCTCGAGCCGAGGTCGACAGCTTGAGACAATTTCTCCACACCAGAGTGCGTGCGCCATGGTCGCTGCTTGCGGTGGACGCCATGACCTGCCTCCCGCTCCAGTCGCTATCAGAAGCAGTGCGAAAGTCACTAAGTACTGATACGGCCCCATATCTTACCGAAGACGAGTTCTCTAGAGAGTATGCCTCCTTTGCCCAGCATCGCGAGCACTTTTCTACGCCGATCGACCCAGCACTTACCGCGCCAACCTATCAAACCTTGGTGCGAGCAGCAGTCAAAGATGCGCTCCAAGTTGCTACGAAGAAGATTCAAGTTCGAGAAATTACGTGGAGCATTGTGGAGGGAATGAATGCGCAGTCAGCCAACACTATCGGCGCGGGGTCTGAACGAATCGGTCTGGAGCGGCTTCAGTTACTCGTGGACGCCATAGATGAGCGACCAGCCATACAGCAAGAACTTCAGGTATGGTGACTTGACTCGATTCGAGGCAGAAATTTCTGTCTCATGTGGTTGTTTCGTGTCACGATGATGGTAGGGATCTGGCATTGTGAGCCTCTTGCCATTTATTCGTCATGGCACAGTGTTTTCCGGATTCGTGCTCGACAAGCTCGCGGCAGCTATCTCAATGATGCCTCGGCCAACCGATGCAAAGTCTCGAAAAGCATTTGCTATGTTGAAGGTATGCCCCCGATTCGAAAAGGTAACCATGATCTGCATAGCTGATGACTATCATATTCGCCTAGGTCCTTCGCTCTCGTGCACTATCCCACCTCGCGAAAGAACGTGATTACGGCATATATCTCTCACTGTGGGCGACACGGCAACTTGAGCGAGAAACCCAACTGAACGGACGAGTTACCCCTTTCCTCGCTCTCTCGTCGTTCAAGACGAGCCTTTCCGAGCTGTGAGTCTCCCCTGTCGCTGTGCATGGGCGCAATCACCAGCACTCAAAACCGTCGTTTGCATGCGTGCCGTAGGGACACATACAAGTGCATTTTACCACAATGGATTTCGCCGAACAAGCACCTGGGGGGTACAACTTTTCAGACGCCAGTGCATGACCCATACCAGCTCGAGACTGGCCGTACCGACGACCAGTATTGGAACGAGATCCAAGCTTTTCTCATCGAGAAGCGCTACGTGCATCCTCTGGTTATGATGTACTGGGCCTACAGGGTCTTACAATGGAGCATATCTACGCGCGCAGGTATTGCGGTGAGTCTCTCGTCTCCTGCTTGATGTTGAGGCACTTGAGCACTTACATCTCCCCTCGTCGAAACAGACCATCGAAGCTCTTCTCGACAAGTGCGCGCTTGGCTCCACACATTCTCCGGACACCTTGTTCAGCGTTTGGATCGCACTGTTCCGCATTGGGAAGATACCGCCATCAGCGCTGGACACAGCCGAACCCGCGTTCGTAAACCGCGTGGAAGCCGAGTTATCGACACAGCCCAGACTGCAATTCCGTAAGTGAGCTCTTGAAAAACATGGCTACATTATTCCGGATACAGTCCCTTCTTGTATACGGTATACGTGTATTATCCGGATAATTTTCTTTGCGGTGGTCCCCATCCGCTCACTATCATCAACCAACGTCATGGCGATCATGCGCGTCAATCTGCTTCGCGTCGCGCGCGCGGTGCCGCGCTGTCTCTCGGCCCGTGGTGCTGTGCGCGCACCCGCTCATCACGCCTACGAGATCGCGTGGAACGCGTCGGCGGTGCGCGGTTTTGCGAGCGCCAGCGACGGCCAGGACGCCGCGCAGCCGCCGTCGCCGCCCAAGGTCCAGGTTCTGCGCCACGACCACACGCCGCCCGCGAGCTACGTCCAGGTGGAGCAGGACATCGCGGCGATGCAGCGTGAGATCCGCGACGCCTACAGGTCGGTGCTGTTTGGTCGTCTTATCTTTATTGGGAGGGAAGGCGGTGTGGACTAAATCGGTGGTGTGACGCAGCGCGGGAAACTTTGAGGCGGCGCTGGAGATCGGGCTGCAGTGTCGCGACCTCGTGAAGGGCCACTTCGGCGAGAGCCATCCGGTGTACGCCAGTACAATCACCAACATCGCACTCATGTACAAGAACTCGGGTCAGATGGAGGAGGCCATCGAGTCGTACGAGTTTGCTCTCCGCGTGTACAAAGAGACCGTCGGCGAGCAGCACGCATCGTTCGCGACGACGCTCCACAACCTGGGCTCGGTGTACCAGACCATGTCCCATTCGGTCAAGGGCATGGAGCGCGTGAATGCACTCCACCGCGCGCAGGAGTGCTTCGAAGAGAGCTTAAAGATCCGCAAGCTGCTGCTGGAACCGGGCCACCCAGACATCGCCTTGAGCATGTGCAACCTCGGCATCATCCACTGGCACAACAAGCAGGCCAACAAGGCCGTCGACATGCTCAAGGAGGCGCTCAAGATGCTCGAGACGCGTGTCGGCAAGCAGAGCACGCTCACGGCGCTCGCGATGAACAACCTTGCGTACGTGTACAAGGAGGCGCGGTACTATGATGAGTCAATCGAGCTGTACAGCCAGGTCGTGGCCGTGCGCGCAGCCAAGTGGGGGCCCGAGCACCACGAGACGATCATGGCCAAACACAACCTCGCGGAGGCGTATCGCGCGAGCGGGAACGAGGACAAGGCGGTCGCGATCCAGAACGAGATCCTCGAGCTGTTTGACGTGGTCGACGAGGGAGGAGCCGGGTTGGATAACTCCCAATAAAGCGGCGTGGATAAGGATGACTGGGTTCTAAGCAAATGCAGTGGCCAGTCGGTCACGATTCGGATATTGGCAATCGCTTCACTGAGGGGCGCTCGTTTCCTGTGTGTCTGGTGATCGAATTGAAGGGTCGCACCGAGTGGACCAAAGTTCACTGAGCGCCGTCGCTTTGACCGTCTCGCGTGGAGTTGGGCTGATATGAGCATTCTCTCGCAGCGCGTGGCTCACCGTACCACTCGACAGGTGCATGGCGCTCAGGAAGCTCATGAAGGGGCTCTTCACGAGGGGCATGGTCGTTTTGGCTCCAGAGCGAGAGCCGCAGACCGGGAGGACGCAGCCAAGCGGAAGACTTCCACGAAGCGTGTTCCGTTGTGTGGGCGGACACTTGCTGACCACAAGATGTCCGTTGGGCCGCCAGAAAAATCGCGTCTCCAACGTGGCCTCTACGTGATGGCTAGCCATCCCGCATCAATGTTCTAAAAAAACCAGCCATCCCTGGTTAATGCATCTCAACATAGAATAACCAGGTGGACGTGGCTTTTCGTTCGGACATCGTGCCTGGCTTTTTGCATCTCTTTTTCATTTTGGCACAGGAAGGCCGGATGGCGGAAATCCAAGTGAAAATGTGTTGGACAAGGCTCTAAGGCCAGTGGCACCGGCCTTATGTTGAGATGCACTACTGGTACCACCGGCGGTGGATCTCCACGCGTACCTCTATCACACTGTGAGAACATGAGAAGTTCAGAATCTCACTGTTTCGGCACTCATTCATTATATGGACCCAGGGGGAGATCGGGTACGGGGATTGGCTCGGACTGGGATAAAATGGCGGCCACCAGCCCCGAAAGCAACCACCCGAGTCGTTCCAACGCCACATTCATTCTTCCGTTGCGCTGCAGCCGCGCCACGTCTGCCTCCAAGAACCACCGCTAGTGGTCACGGCTCCAAGGCAATTCGTTCAGGGCAATCTTCTCATCACCTCACCGTCCACAACCCATTCTTCTTCCTCCACACCAGCGCGCTCCACAGGATGAAGTACCTCAAGATCAAGAACCGCACGGGATCTCCGCTCTACTTCGTGTTCTGTACTCTCTCGTCGTGCACCTGCGAGGTCTGCCGCGAGTGGATCATATGTGAGAAGGCCCCGATCGCAGGCCAGCCCGGTGCCACCTTCGGCCAGCTCCGCGTCGAGCCCTTCACCGAGCGCGTCGACCGTTTCTGCTGGCGATGGCAGTGCAAGGGCGCGTGCTACTACGACGAAGTGCCCTCGACTGTGAACTGGAGCACGCTCTGCGATTACGACACGAGCCAGGACTACTCAGTGGGCACCGGCAAGGCTGACCTAAGTTTCACTTGCTCTGGCGCGAGCGACGCGGCGTCCAGCTCACGCCGAATTAAGTACCTAGTGCTCAAGAACCACAGCGCCGACCCCCTCTACTTTGTGTACTGCACGACCTCGTCGTGCCGCTGTAATGTCTGCCAGGAGTGGCTCCAGTTCGAGACGATGCCCGTCGTCGACTGCGCCGGCTGGACCATCGGTTTTGTCCGCGTTGAGCCCTGCAGCACGAAAATGGAGCGCTTCTGCGCGCAGTGGGACTGCATAGGCTGCTGCTTCTTCGGCTCGCAGCCGAGCGCGGTGGCGAAGGCCATGCTGTTCGACTACGACGAGAACACAAACTACACGATCGGCGGCGGGAAGGCCGCGCTCGAGTTTACGCACACCGCGCCAGAAGACTCCGCGCCCGAGGTTAGTGCGCGGCAGAGTGGGCTCAAGCTCGCGACAACAGTCGGGCGGGTTGCGCTCGCGCTTGGAGGCGTGCCCGACGTGGGCGTGCTGGGGGACGTCGCTGCCTTCGTGGGCAGCATATTTGGCGGTGAGCCTTAGAGTTACGTACGTATGCAACGTTGTTCTCTCCCCTCGCTCTCCCTGCGTGTGACAATATATCTATCGTTTCAAACAGCATTCGGAGATCTGAAAGGCGATGAATATTGAGATCCGATTGATTAGGCGCGCTGCGGTCAGTGACCTGCGCATGACCACTTGACGCGGCACATGTCCACACGCGTCTGCACGTCGATGGAGAGCCATTTGCACTGGCAAGCGTACGCTGCGGAACCTACATGTCAGGCATTCTACATCGTTAGTCTTGCCCACCTTGGGCCCCACTCGGCCAGGGTAAAAGCTTTCCGATTCACACTCACCAGGAGCAACCTCCATCCGTGCGCGCAGCTTTGCCTCGTTCGGTACGTTCTCGCGGAAGAACATGTAGTCTGCGTTTGAGCTCCACTTCCTGCGTCCACACCATGCGTCAGTATACGCCTGTGGCCTTGAACTCACAAGGGAGCTGGGTTCCAACACTCACTTTCCGATGAACTGCACAACGGTGAAGTCGCACTCGTTGCAGCGCAGGTTCGCGCACACGTTGTGGCTCAAGAACGCCGTGTTCGCGCCCCGTTTGGCCGACTCCCCGCCAAGCATGGTCGTGGAGCATCTACCATCCCAATCAAGCCAAGCGTCCACAGATTCGGTCAGTTCAATAACAGAACCAACATGACACGCGGCAAGGCTGCAACGCACTTCTTCGATCCACTGGTGACGTGAAACTCCTCTGCTTTCGTTGAAGGCGTGGACGTGTAGGACGCACTCGAGTGGGTCCCCTGGTGAGGATGGACTGCAGCAGTACGGGGGCTGTCGTCCCCACCCTCCAGCATGCTGAGCAAGTCGTCAATGTTGTCCTGGAAGCACACATCAGTCTTCCAGTCCCCCTCCACGCAAGCCCACATGAGGACTCACCGTGCTCTTCGTGCGCGAAGACGTCGAGGAGGCAGAAGAAGCACCTCGATACGAGTCATCGCCTCGCGAGCTCGTGTAACCTGATGAGCGGCTGGATGATGCGTCGCCGTATCCGGTTGGCTTGGACTTGCTCGGGCGATCCTGGATCACTTCTTCCACTTCATCGAGTAGGTCCTGGACATCCATGGCGAACTGCTGTGCCGGAGGGATCAGCGGGTGTACAATGAGGAATGAGCGCTACGGTGACGGCCGCACTGCGCGATTGCTTTCACGTCCACGGCTATTTTCTGGTACCAATCGATCTATAATAAATCACGTCGCATTGCGCGGGAGCGAGGAACAGTTTCGTTTCCGTTGGATTCAAGTTTGAACCTCCGTGTGTGTGATTGTTTGTCTTACTTATCCGGAAAAGGACGACGACGCGGGGCGCTGCGGGATCCGCAGGCGCGACTTGACCTCGGCGTCCATAGCCTCGTAGGCCTTAACCGTGTCGGCGCGCTCGCAGTAGCCGTTCGACGGCAGCACAAAACCAAAGCAGCGCAGCACGTCGTCGCCGTCGAACTTGCCCGTCGCGAGCGACAGCGACGACGCAAGCTGCTGCTTGCTGACCGCCTTCTCGCGCACGCTCTCGGGCAGTGCCGTGACGCCGCGGAACTGGCGCCGCACGAGGTGCGGGATCAGGTCGGCCTTGATGCTCGCGATGTACTTCTTCTCAAGCAGCAAGTCCAGCACCCAGTGCGAGAAGACGTAAAAGTGCGAGTCGTAGAGGTCCGTGCGGAGCGTGAAGTTGGTGCGGCGCTTGGTGAGCGTCTTGGGGATGTACAAGTCCTCGTTCACGTGCACGGCCTGCGAGATGAGCACGACGCGCTGGTCGGCGCCGGCGAGCGCGATGCAGTCCGTGAGGTCCTTCTCGCGGCGTGGCTTCTCGCCCTTGGCCTTGTCCAGCGGCTCCTGCTGCTTGAGCACCATTGTCACGGTCGCGTCGTTGATGCGGTGCGCGTCGGCCACGTTGTGGACCACGGCGTCCGTGATGAGATCGCCCGCAAGCACAATAAAGTCCTTCTTGATCTTGTCCGCGATCTCGCGGAGCGCGTCGGCCGTCTCGATGTTGTCCTCTACCTCGCACAGCTCGACGTGAATCTTGCCGTCGTACTCGCGCGTGACGTAGTCCTGGATCTGCGGCAGCATATCGCCGACCGTGACGACCAGCACGTCCGAGAAGCCCGAGGACTCGAGCAAGTTCAGCTGGTACCAGAGCAACGGCTTGCCGTTCGCTGGCAGCAGCGACTTGGGCGTCTCGTCCGTGAGCGGGTAGAGCCGGATGCCGCGGCCGCCCGCGAGAATGATCGCCTGGAACTCGGCCATCGCGCACGTGGGGAGCCGACTTGGGTTGGTGTTGCCGAATGTGGTGGGGTGGGCTGGTCTGCCATTGAACGGGGGCAGCAACACTAAGTTCGAATGCGAACCTAGATGATAAGCTCCAGAGTGACTGAATCTAGTTGCCAGATTGATAATCAGCCAATCAGATGAACATTCAGCGGCGGCTGATTTCAGCTCCAGGGTTGCGTACGTAAAGCCTCGCCATTTCGGTTCTTGACGCGGCCTGGGGAGGTTTTGCTCTAACCGGGAGCGTCCTTTGCACTCACAATATATAAGCAAGACGGACGGCACCACATTTCATCAAACCCTCGATGGCGATATTCATCCTACATGTCTGGGTCAAAACGTACAATTTTGTATACATGTAATTCATACACGTCAACAAGCGATTGGAAGGCTTCACCTAGAGTGTGAACAGGAAGCAAACGAGAAAAGCCAACCTCCACGGGTGGAGTTATGATTGGTCGTGATGGGTGTTGTGTGTGGAGTAAAATGAGCAAAATCGCGCCGCCGGGGAATCGAAACCCAACCTCGTCAGTGGGAGGACTAGGACACAAAAAAAAAAATCGTTACGTGTGCAAAATGGCACCTGTGGGATTGCCGGCTTGTACAGACTCCATTTCGCACAATCTTTGATGGACGCGTGGTCGCAGCTCGCGGTCATTATCAACAATATGGGCGGCTTTACGCGTGTTGCGGGTGGGAAAAAAGCGCAGAATCGATCGTCACTCTTGTCAAAGAGCATGACGTGGCCGACAAGCTTCTACACGCGCTTCCGGCGCGTACGACGAGAGACGGTAGCTCCTAGACCAACTAGCCTCACTGGTCGAGGGAGCACACACAAAAATGAATCAGCTCGTTCCTCGTTCGTAGGAGGAGAAATGAAAAAAAAAAAAAAGAAGAGGGCATCGCAGCCAGCGCTCGCGCACGCGACGCGACTATGGAAGCTCTGTGTAAAAGGAAGGAGGACTCAAACGAGGAGTCGACCCCCAAGAAGAACAAGCTCGCGAATGTGATCCCCGCTCTGGCGTAATAGACCGGCCCGGAAACCCTCCGCCGTCTCTAGTGGAGAGGAGACAGCTAGAGCTAGATGAGATGCGTCACGAGCGAGAGGAGAACTGGCGTGACTGTGTGGAAGATCGCAAGGAGCGCCTCCGTCTCCCTGAGATGGATTGGGATAAGGCTATGGTGATCATCATCACGCTCATGCAGGGAAAGGGTTAAATTGAATATGCTATGTGCTCGGTCAATTCTGGTGGTTTGCATCTCAAAGTACCCAGAGGCAGTGGCAGTTCGTGGGCAGCATAGATACGTGCACATGCTTCCCCATGGGAGATAGTAAGATCTTGTTTCCTTTCTTGCAGTCAATATACCCCCACGGGGTTTTCGTTCCGAATGACCACTCCACTGCCTCTCGGACGCTACTCACTGCATTGTTGAAAGCCTCTTCGTTTGCGTCGAGTTCGTCTTCCCTTGAAGGGAAACATGCTGTAGGTACATACCCCAAAGACTGGATCCCGTACAAAACCTCTCGCGAAAGTCATCAGCGTGCTATGTGAGCTTCTCGCATAGCCCACTGAGGCGCAGCATCGTAGGATCGTGCATTTTCCTTTTGACGGGCCCAAAGAAATGGGCGCACAGCCCGTCGGCCACAGTCGCACACTGGAGGTTGAGGCAATGCGCACGCTTGTGACCACTGTAGATTCTGCTTTTGTAAGTCCTCTTTTGCCTGAAATGAGGCACGTTGCGATCTTCGTGCCGTCCAGGAATTCAAAAACGCCAGGATGATCCCTCCGCGGGGTTACACTGCTTCGGCGTATCTTTCGAGACGGGTACGGAGAAGATCGATGGGACGTAGAGGTGCTGGTTCCATCGATCGTAAACCAGTCCAGTCGCTGTAGAGAAATTTCGGCAGGGTGAAGGACCTGGGCGGCCAAACACGCAAATTCGACTCGCGAAGCGGACTGGGTGTGAAGTGGTGGAGGTTATGGCGAGCGGACACGGGTATTCATTGGGTCTGCGAAACCTCTCTATGGACCAAAGGCACATCACTAACTTTATTCGGAGGCCTCAATCCCGGATCCCTAGGGATAGGTAAGTGGTAGGTAGTGGACGTTGTTTTGTGTGCTGTTGCTTTGCAGCGCTTTTTGTTCTGGATGGAAGGTCGCCGGGTGTTGTACTTGTGATTGTGTGTGTGTGTGTGTTGTTTTGTGTCGTATTTTGGTTGAAATTGTGTGATTATTATGTGGAATTGTGAGCGCCATTGGTCTAATGGTTAG